>PITA01011886.1:5210-64667 GCA_004023965.1 Spilogale gracilis
TAAATTTTTTTTCCCAGTGTTTCAAGATTCATTCCCCATTCCCCACACCCAGTGCTCCCCGCTTTAGGTGTCCCCAGTACCCACCACCAGGCTCTCCCATCCCTCCACCCCCCTCCCTCCAAGTCCCTCAGTTTGTTTCTGTGTTCAAAATCTCTGTTGTTTCGTTTCCCTCCCTAGATTACCCTAGTTCCCATTTGCTGGACTGGAAGAGATTATGCTGAGTGAAATAAGCCAAGAAGAGAAAGTCAGGTATCGCATGGTCTCACTTACTTGCGGTGCATGAGGGGCAAACTGGAGGACAGTGGCAGAAGGAAGGAATCTTTATTTTTAACAGATTCTGTAATAATTGTTACACAAACTAAGGTGTAAAAATCACTACTAGGAGCCAGAGGCTGTATACTATTTTTCATCATTTTATCTTGAGCTTCTAGCACAGTATCTGATGTGTACCAGACCCAGTAAATAAATGTGTGATTAAATGACTGAATAAATGAATGTGTTAGATAAATTGAAAATTATTTTCAACCACAAGACTGATTCTTTGATTATAAGGTGAAAGAGAGGAAAAATGAAAAATTTTAAATAACATAACTGGTGAGAGGCATTAAGGAGGGCACTTGATATAATGAGCACTGGTGTTATACACATCTGGTGAATCACTAAATGCTACCCTTAAAACTAAAAATACAGCATACGTTAAGTAAATTGAACTTAACTAAAAATTTTTTTAAAAAATCAACTTGTTCAGGTGCAAGGAGAGCTATTATTTGACATCTTCTAAGGACAGCACATTCTATGTCAACCACAACATTGAGTCAATGCCATGCTCTTGCTGGGAAGTTCCCAGTCATTGAGTAAGCAAGCATGACAGAGCTACGAAGGCTAGGCCTTTTCCAACCAACTTGGGACCCTTCTAATAAGCAAGGGAGTGCTCCTTTAGTTTGGGTGAGACTTTATCATACTGCACTTACAGTCTGAGGTTATTACTCAATTTTTCTTTCTCTTCCCCTTGCTTCCACAGTCAGATGTTCACAATGTAAAGGGTTTCCCTTCTCAATCCTACTTCCTTCCACTTTATCTTTCACAGGCATTATCCACATTCTCCCCACCACCTCAAAAAACAAAAAGCAAAAAAACCAAAAACCTCTTGTTATACCTAACATTATTTTCAAAGTCTCCTTCTTGAAAGACTCGAGTTGACACCTATCCTACCTGAAATACTTCATTTCACCCACCGCTCTAGCTAACCAAGCCTCACCTACATTTCTGAATTTGGTTCAATGCTGGGTCTGTGTTGTATGTATGAGATATGCACAGTTGGCAGAGGACCCTATGCTCAGAAGGGCCCATGCACGGTTTAATGTTTTTCTGTTGCCATCTTGAAATTCTTAACGATTTTTTAACATTTTCCACATTTTCATTTTGTACTTGGCTCCCAAGCTACATAGCCCATCCTGCATCTTTCTCTGCATTAAAACTTTTTTTAAGATTAAAATATAGCATTTACTATTTCCTCATGAATAACCTTAGTTCTTTGAATAATTTTTTTTCATGTTAGTTTCTGAAGTTGGTGCCTCTTTTGTATTAAAGTTATATCCTTCTGTCCATTTATATTTTAATTTGAATGGGAGAGTGTGTGCATGTCTTATTCCCTAGCTATAGCATATGCTCTGAGATCATCTTTAAGCCTACCTTTTATTGCATATAGAATTATCAAGTGAACATGCATAAACGTCTGTAAATATTTTGTGAATAAATAGCACAAAATCCCCTTTATGTGAAAGAGTTACAGGGATGAGCTTAATGTGCTAATAAACTTAATGCTTTGTTACTCTTCTCTTTCTTCCCTCTACCTCATAAGGTAGTGGGGAAAACTTGAGTTCCCAACCACAACTCAGTTTCTTCTGACTTAAACACTCTCATTTCCATTTAAAACAGCTTATTTGAAGTAAATTTTCAATCCTTAAAAAAATCCATTCAATCTTTCTTTGTATCTCCTTCTGGGAGGGTTTACTTTATCCAGATGAAGGCAAGAGAACAGCCAGATAAACGTAAACAACAGCAACAGCACACGCGGTCTAAGGACCAGGTACTATTCTAATCATTCTACATTTATAGTCTGTATTCTTTATAAAATTTCTCTGTTGGTGTTATTATTACTCCTCTCTCCAGGGAACGACTTCTGGTTTCAAGACTTCAAACACATTAACAAATCATGTTGGGGGACTACCCCCCAAGTTTAATTGGCCCAAGACCAAGGTCTTAACCAGGATACTTGTATCTCAGACATAAATATTTACCTGATATTCATTTAGCAAAAGGTACAGCTTTCTTCGCTGATGTGTTCCTTTCCAAGCACAAAGGGGAGAAACATCTTTGAGCTGCCCCCTGGAGTCTATGTGTGTGAGAATGTAAGACAAATCTCAAAAAGGAAATTCAAAAGAAAGGCATTAATTAATTGGGCTAGAGCTATTTCCTCCTTTCAGACCATCAAAAGCCCTACATTTTCCCCTTGTGCTTCAAATTACCTGAGAGACTTATCTCCTGAAGACAGACCTAATCTGAACAAATGGCCATAGCCCTTCCAAGGCTGATAGGCAAAGATGGCTGGAATTCAAAGAAGTCAATACAGAATGTGCAGCAGGAAGCTTTCAAAGTACAAATTAAGCCATTTATTATGTCTGTGATAATCAAAGTAGCATGTTTTGCCTTGTATAATGTTTCTCATGTTTTCCATAAACTGTGGTTTAGCATCCTTTTAGAGGATTAAAACTAGAAGTCATTCCTGGTGCTAACAAACATTTTGGTTGAGTAGTGTAACTGTTCTATTCGGCCTTGCAACTAGGCAGCTAGTCTCCTCAATTATACTTTTTAAGTAGGACAAGGCTCTAGAAAGAAAGCAAACCCTTCATCTTGAGTTCTGCAATGGGATTGGATTTGCTGTGGTATCTCCCCGAGGCACATTTCCCTAAGCCAAAGTGTGTTCTTGCAGATTACTTCCGGTCACTTACTGCTACCTCCAAACAATTACATTCTCTTTTTTGGTTTGTACAGGCCAGCTATCTAAAATTAAGTTAGAATGTGCACATTTTTTTTCGTAAGGAGAACACACTTGATTTAAATAGACTATGATAACTAATCATTCCTTCTTAAAAACATGCTGTGGTCGGCATAGACTCAGTGAAACCTCAGCAAAGGTGTTTGAAGTGTCATGATTTTTAGTTTTATTGTTATATAAAGAATCCCCAAATTGAACTGTTTCTCTTTTTTTATACAACAGGGGGAAATAGTGGCTTACCTTTTCTTGGATTATACCTCTTCTTTTAATATGCTAAAGTAACACCTTTCTATTTTAAGTAGGTGCTGGTTGTTTTTACCTCTGCCCTCCTACCCACTCAGAGCTAAAGTCAAAAATACTTTCCTATATGCAGGCTTAACTCTATCCAGTATGTGGAGTATAGAATTGACTATTGTGTTAATTATTAGTGATGTCACAGCATTCATCCTGCCAGGATTCAAGGTACTCCTGAGCATGTAGTCTGCAACTAAGTAGACTCTTGAAATAGTCTAGGGGTCAAAGACCTAAGAATTGATGTTTCCAGGATAAAGCATGGGCAGATGTATGCCTGACGAGTCCGTCCTTACTCATCTGTCTGTCCTGGTCTACAGTAATTTTGGATTTCAATTTTCCCAAATTGGTCATTTGTACCTTTTAGTTCCTTCCCTGGCTGTATTTCTTACATTATAAATTATGCTTAATAGCAAATCTCAAGAATTCACTAGTGATTTAGAGGTGTCCCTGAACCTTTTTGTCAACACTGAAGCATTTTTGCAAAGTGGGTGACCCTTTTTTTACGGCAGGCCTTTGAACTACAAATTGGATCCAAAATGTAGCTTGATATTTTTCACTAATTTGTAAAGTTCTGTTAAAAATCAAGTAAGAAGGGGCGCCTGGGTGGCTCAGTTGGTTAAGTGACTGCCTTCAGCTTAGGTCATGATCCGGGAGACCCGGGATCGAGCCCCACATTGGGCTTCCTGCTCGACGGGAAGCCTGCTTTTCCCTCTCTCACTCCCCCTGCTTGTGTTCCCTCTTTCGCTGTGTTTCTCTCTGTCAAATAAATAAATAAAATCTTTTAAAAAAAAGAAACAAGTAAGAAGCAACAATCATCTTGAAACAGGGACTGTATCCAATGCATTTCAAACAGTCAGTTGATTCTATTTTTCTATCATGTCACATTTTCTTTTCAGGTATGCAGTTATTATCCTAACATATTCTTTGAGTTACAAGTCCCTGAGCAAGAAATCTACCATTTAAAGCAGATAACTTTCATGGAGTTATCAAAACTTCTTAACAATGAAGGAGAAAGGGCAGATGAGTCGTATATTCAACTTGTCCCTATTCTTATAACTTCCAGTCAATCTTAGAGTCTAAAAGGAAAAGCATGTTAAACTTCTGAAAAAAAAAATCAAAAGAAACATAACTTCTTTTGCACCAACTTTGTTTTGATCACTTATGTATTCTCTTTCTTTCATTCTTCACTTCATCTAACTTTTTTTTACTTCTCATGCATACTCTATTCCTCCTACGTTTCCTTTTTGCTGAATGTGCCCTGTCTTCCTTCTTTCAGTTTTAATGGTAAGCATCAAAGTGTCATAAATGTTGAGAAAAACTGAGAAACCGGTTCCGTAAAATTTCTTAGCTAGCAGAATGCTAACAATTGGTGAAATATTTTTTTAAAAATAAAGCTTTTTTTTTTAAATTTTGAATTTGAATCTTTGAATTTTGTTTTGTTTTATATTATTGCTTATAATATAAAATGAGAAACATCCAACTCCTCTAAAAAGTATTTTACAAAAAAATACTTAACTTTAATGGGCAAAATTTTATTTCAGTTTGTTCTTGAAAAGTCTCCTCAAAGGTAAGTTTAATACCATAATCTTCTGATTCTGCCCCGGAACTGACAGAGCAGGCAGTTGGCTAGATATGAGTGTTTGGACTGATAAAAGGGCAGAGGTCAAGGTCCAGGGACAGATCCCAGGATATATGCATGCGTTCTTCCCTGTGACCACTGCCCCACAGTAACTTAGAATTTAATTATAATACATTTATGGTGTCATTTTAAATTCCCACCCCTGATGGAGAATGACTGCCATGACAGTTCTTGCAAGGACTATACAGAGCTCCAAACTCCCCCTCCCAAAAGGCAGGAGGAGTCCTGTAGATAATTGGCTGCAACCTTAGTCAGAACCTGTGGCAGCTATGATCCATAACCTGTCCGAACATAAAAAGAAAAGACAACCCTAACCCTCACGCAGCTCCATCTCTGGACCTGCCTGCTCTCCCATCTTTAAAGTGTACTTTCCCTTAAACTGCCATTAAATCCCTCCTTGCTGAAGGGTTTGGGTCTAGGGGCACCTTAGTTGTCTGCCTCCTGCTCAGGTCATGTTCCCAGCGTGCTGGGATGGAGCCCTGTGTTGAGCTGTGTCGTGCTGAACAGGGAGCCTGCTTCTCCCTCTCCCTCTGCCTGCTGCTCCTCCTGCTTGCTTCTCTCTCTGTCAAATAAATAAAATCTTAAAAAAAAAAAAAAAAGAGTTTGGGTCTGAATTTTTCTTAGCCAAACTCAAGGACCAAGACCAGGGAGAGGGATACGTTATTGACAGAGCAGTATTGGATAGTTTGAGTAGAAAACAGGGATCTCAGTGCAAGTCCCAAGTCTTTTTCTTCCTAGTTGATTAATGTCGACAAGTGATCTTCTCTAGATGGAGAGTATAGACCTGGAAACATTCTTGTAAGAATTAAATGAGATGACACAAATACATTCCACAAAATCTGCATGATAAATACATGTTCATTTCCTCACCCTTACACAATCAACTTGTTTGTATTATATTGTTACTGATACCGTTATAGTAATTGAAGATGAAATGAGGACTATTTACTTATTTCCTTATTGTCTAAGTTGTAAAACTTTGATTTCATGATTGCAGATGCAAATTCCATTATCTGGATATTGCTTTGAAACCCACAAAATCATTTTACATATCATCTCTCTCATTGTATTTAAATAGAACTGTGAAGTTCAGAGGGTAAATATCATAAATATCAAAATGGAGAGAGTGGGTCAGAGTTGTCACATGCCACAGCTAGTAACTGGCAAACTGAATCCAAAAGCTGGGTCTTTTGACTTTTCAAATCATGTTTCGAATATAGAGTATATAATTAAAAATTAGAAACAATGTTTATCATGATATATGGTGGTACTGTTTCATGACTGTTAAGAGAGCATAACTGAGAGCATGGACTCAAGATCCAGATTTTGAATGTGCAAGTCCCAGCTCTGCCATTTACCAGTTGAAGAAACTTGGATAATTAACTTATGTTTTTACGCTCCTTGTTCTCCCATTTGCAAAATGGGTATAATAATAGTTACTGCTTCACTCAGTTGTCATGAGGTTTAATGATAATGTATGTAATTACTTAGCATAGGACCTGGCAAATAGTAATTGTTATATGTGTTAGGATTATCATTATTATTGTGTGAGCTAGGGAGCATTATAATAAGAGCAAATCTCATGGTGAATAATGGATATATAATCATGTATTTCATTTTTATTTACTCCTTTCAATGATGTATACTAACCACACTTTACAGGTAAGAAAATCTATACTCACAAAAGAAAAAAACTAGTTCAAATTCATTCAACTAAAATATATTGTTAGAAAAAGATTTACATGCAAATCTGTCTTCAAAGTTTATGCGCTTTGATATCACAAAGATGAACTAGTGACCTAGGGGTCTATCCAACAAGAAGATCTAACAACTGTAAATATTTATGTCCCAACTTGGGAGCACCCAATATATAAAAAAATTAACAATTAATAACAAACATAAAGGAACTCATTGATAATAACACAATAATATAGGGGACTTCAACACCCCACTTTCAGCAATGGACAGATCATTAAGCAGAAACAATGACTTTGAATAACACACTGGACCAGATGGATTTAACATACATATTCAGAGGATTTCATCCTAAAGCAGCAGAGTACACTTTCCTTTCAAGTGCATATGGGATATTCTCCAGAGTAGATCACATACTGGATGACAAATCAGATCTCAACAAGTACAAAAAGGTAAGAGCATACCACAAATATTTTCTGACCACAACGCTATGAAACTACAAGAAGTCGACCACAAGAAAAAAATTGGAGGGCACCTGGGTGGCTCAGTCAGTTAAGCATCTGACTCTTGATCTCATCTCAGGTCTTGATCTCAGGGGCATGAGTTCAAGACTCATGTCAGTCTTCATGCTTGGCACAGAACTTACTTACAACAACAACAAAATTGGAAAGACCATAAATACATGAAAGTTAAGAACATTCTACTAAAGAATGAGTGGGTTAACCAGGAAATTAAAAAAATTTTTTTTTAAAAAACATGGAAACAAATGAAAATAAACACATGACAGTCCAAAACCTTTGGGATATAGCAAAAGTGGTCATAAGAAGGAAGTATATAGGGGTGCCTGGGTGGTTCTCATTAAGCGTCTGCCTTTGACTCAGGTCATGATCCCGTAGTCCTGGGATTGAGTCCTGCATCAGGCTTCCCACTGAGCGGGAAGCCTGCTTCTTCCTCTCCTACTCTCCCTGTTTCTGTTCCCTCTCTTGCTGTGTCTCTTTATGTCAAATAGTAAATAAAATAAATAAATAAAAATAAATAAAAAGAAGGAAGTATATAGCAATACAAGCCTACCTCAAGAAGCAAGAAAAGTCTCAAATGCAGAACATAACCTTACAAAAGGAGCTAGAAAAAGAACAATAAATGAAGGCTACAGGAAGCAGAAGAAGGGAAATAATAAAGATTGTAGCAGAAATAAGTGATATAGAAAGAAACAAAAAACCTAGTAGAATCAATCAATGAAACCAGGAGCTAGTTCTTTAAAATAATTAATAAAATTGATGACTGCCCAAGGCAGACTTACCAAAAAGAGAAGGGACCCAAATAAATAAAATCATGAAGGAGAGAGGAGAGATAACAACTAATACTACATAAATACAATTATAAGACAATATTATGAAAAATTATATACTAACAAATTGGGCAACCTGAAAGAAATGGATGCATTCCTAGAAATATATAAACTACCAAAACTGAAATAGGAAAAAATAGAAAATTTTGAACAGTGTTGGGGATGGTGCGTGATCCTCCCCTCCTGCCATGTGGCAAGCCGCCAGAAACTTTGGTGGAGCTACCTGTGAATGTGGGTGAAAATCCCTCAGGGCTTTCCCTGCCAAGAATCTAGAAAGCCACGTACCTTGTGGGCTGGGGCAATATGTCCTTTGTGTCTCTGGGATAAGCACTTAGGGCAAGTGCTTATCCAAGACACATTGTTCCATTTAATCCTCCTCATGGTAATCATATCTCTGTATCTCTTATCTGTATTCCTTGATCCCTCTGCCTCAATGGTCTTGGCTTCTGTGAGTTTAAGCAATCACTCTGTACCCTGCAGTAACAATACTAACCCCGTCTCTAGGGCAGGTGCAAAAGCAGTTAAAGTTTTATTTGATAAACTTTAACCTAACTACACTGCGCAACTTCCTCACTCTGGAATAATAAAAGACTGGGACCCTTGACAGTCAAGAGAGCCCGCTAAGAGAGAGCCAGAGAGCCAGAGTGCCACAGCCTGCTTCATGGGTCTCTCCTGACTGGCCTTGGGTCTGTCAGCTTGCATCAGATCTCCGTGTCCGTGTCATTACTGCACCTGCCAGACATCCCGTGTTTCGGGACCCACATCTCTGCTGAGGCTGGTCCCCAGCAGAACAGACCAATAATCAGTAAATAAATTGACTCAGTAATGAAAAATCTCCCAAGAGATACAAGTTCAGGGCCAGATGGCTCCCAGAGGTATTCTACCAAACATTTAAAGAACAGTTAATATCTATTTTCTCAAACTGTTCCAAAAAATAAAAATGGAAGGAAAACTTTCAAACTTATTCAACAAAGCGAGTATTACCCTGATTCCAAAACCAGACAAAAATCCCTAAAGAGAATTACAGCCCAATATCCTTGATGAAAATGGATGCAAAAATTCTCAGCAAAAAACTGGCAAATTGAATCCAACAGTACATTAAAAGAATCATTTACCACGATCAAGTGGGATTTATTCCTGGGCTGCAAGTATGGTTCAATATTCACAAATCAATCAAGGTGATACACCACATTAATAAAAGGAAGGATAAGAACCATATGATGCTCTCAATAGATGCAGGAAAAGCATTTTACAAAGTATAGCATCCATTCTTGATAAAAAAATCCCCAACAAAGTAGGAATAGGTGGAACATACCTCAACATCATAAAGGTCATATATATAAGACCCACAGGTAATACAGTCCTAAATGGGCGAAAACTGAGAACTTTCCCCTCTACTGTCAGGAACAAGACATGGATGTCCACTGTCACCATTGTTATGTTTACTTATTTATTTTGTTAAATATTTTATTTATTTATTTGACAGAGAGAACACAAGCAAGGGGAGAAGCAGAAGGAGAAGGAGAAGAAGGCTCCCCATGAGTAGGGAGCCTGAGGTGGGGCTTCATCCCAGGACCCTGGGATCATGACTTGAGGCAAAGGCAGACGCTTAACCAACTCAGCCACCCAGCACCACTCACCATTATTATTTAACATAGTACCATGAGTCCTAGTCTCAGTAATCAGAAAACAAAAAGAAACAAAAGGCATCCAAACTGGCAAGGAAGAAATCAAATTTTCACTCCTTGAAGATTACATGACTCTATGTAGAAAATCTAAAAGACTCTACCAAAAAATTGCTAGAACTGATATATGAATTCAGTAATGTCATAGGTTACAAAATCAACATACAGAACTCGGTTGCATTTCTGTACACCAATAATGAAGCAGCAGAAAAAGAAATCAAGGCATTGATGCCCTTTATAATTATACCAAAACTCATAAGATACCTACGATTAAACCTAACCAAAGAGGTAAAAGATCTGTACTCTGAAGAATATAGAAAAATTATGAAAGAAATTGAAGATGACACAAAGAAATGGAAAAACATTCCATGATCATGGATAAAAGAACAAATATTGTTAAAATGTCTATACTACCCAAAGCAGTCTACACAATCAATGCAATCCTTACCAAAATAACACCATCACTTTTCACAGAGCTAAAACAAACAATTCTAAAATTTGTATGGAACCACAGAAGACCCCAAATTGTCAAAGCAATCTTGAGAAAGCAAAGCAAAGCTGAAGGCATCACAATTCCAAACTTCAAACTATATTACAAAGCTGTAGTCATCAAGACATTGTGGTGCTGTCACAAAAACAGACACACAGATCAATGGAACAGAATAGAGAATCCAGAAATGGACCCACAACTCTACAGTCAACTAACCTAGACAAAGCAGAAAAGATTATACAATGAAAAAAAGACAGTCTTTTCAACAAATGATGCTTGAATAATCGGACTGCAAGAAGCAAATTTATGAATCTGGGGGGGGGGGTGCCTGGGTGGCCCAGTCATTAAGCATCTATCTTTGGCTCAGGTCATGATCTCAGGGTCCTGGGATCAAGCCCTGCATTGGGCTCCCTGCTCAGCAGGAGGCCTGCTTCTCCCTCTCTCACTCTCCCTCTCTCTCTGTGTCTCTCTCTATCAAATAAATAAATAAAATCTTTAAAGAAAAATTATGAATCTGGATCACTTTCTTAGGCCAGACACAAAAATAAATTCAAAATGAATGAAATACCTAAATGTGATACAGGAAACCATCAAAATCTTAAAGGAGAACAATAGGCAGCAACCTCTTTGACCTCAGCAGTTGCAACTTCTTATCAGACACTTCTGTGGAAGCAAGGGAACCAAAAGCAAAAATGAACTATTGGGACTTCATCAGGATAAAAAGCTTATGCAAAGATTTTGTAAAGGAAATAATCAATGAAACTAAAAGGCAGCCTACAGAATGGGAGAAGATACTTGAAAATGACAAAAGGTTAGTACCCAAAATATATAAAGAACTTATAAAAGTTAACACCCTAAAAATAATCCAGTTAAAAAATGGGCAAGACATGAACAGACACTTTTCCAAAGAATACATCCAGATGGCTAATAGACACATGAAAAGATGCTCAACATCATTCATCATCAGGGAAATACAAATCAAAACTACAATGAGATATCACCTTACACCTGTCAAGATGACTTAATGAACAACACTAGAAACAACAGATATTGGAAAGGATACAGAAAAAGGGAATCCTCTTATAGCATTGATAGGAATGCAAACTGGTCCAACCATGTGGAAACCAGTATGGAGGCTCCTCAAAAAGTTAAAAATAGAACTATCCTATGACCCAGCAGTTGTATTATTAGGTATTTACCCAAAGGATACAAAAATACTGATTCAAAGGTGCATGTTCACCATGATGTTTAGAGCAGCATTATCAACAATAGCCAAATTATGGGAAGAGCCCAAATATCCACCAAATAATATAATGAATAAAGAAGTGGTAGATACACACACAGACAAAATGGAATATTGCTCAGCCCATTAAAAAAATGAAATATTGCCATTTGCAATGATGGGGATGGAGCTAGAGTGGATTATGATAAACCAAGCAAAAAAAATCAGTCAGAGAAAGACAAATACCATATGATTTCACTCATATGTGGATTTTAAGAAATAAAAAAGATGAAGGCGAAAGAAAAAAAAAAGAGAGGGAAGCAAGCCATCAGAGACTTTTAATTATAGAGAACAAACTGAGGGTTGCTGGAGGGGTGATGGGTATTAAGGAGGGCACTTGTTATGATCAGCACTGGATGTTATATGTAAGTGATGAATCACTAAATTCTACACTCGAAACTGGTATCATACGATAAGTTAAGTAAATGAAATTAAATAAAAACTGTAAATTAAATTAAATAAAAAACAAAAGAAAGAAAGAAAGAAAGAGAAAGAAAGAAAGAAAGAAAGAAAGAAAGAAAGAAAGAAAGAAAGAAAGAAAGAAAGAATGAATCTAGTAGTTTACTTTTCACATGAGCAAACCAGGGCCAAGCAAGAATACCTATAAGTCCTAGGAATGGTATCTGGTTAATAACAGTTCAATGCTTACATGAAACTAGTCTATGACCTAAATAGGTGTTTTGTTTTAATTGTCCATGATCTCATGTTATTGTCACTGCTTTATATGTTAAAAACTTATTGTAGAGGATAAGGAGAGAGAAGCATATTTTAAAATTAATGAGGCATTTGTTCTCTATATCTACAAATCTTAATAAATGACAGGCAGACTGATAAATAATTCATAGAAGCTAACAAATTACAGCACATTTGCAAAAATGACCTGTTCTTTCCTACTTATTTTCTGTGTGGTACATTAATGTCAAAAATAACATAGTGGTAAATACAGACAGCATGGGACAACAAACAATATTGGAATAATGTATCGATATAACCCTATGCCAGAAATGCCAGCAGAGCAGTTAGAGGGCTCACACAGTTCTAATATGAAGTCAAAAGGTCAACCAAGCTTTTATTTCAGCAAATACTATTTTATGCTTTGCATTTTTTTTAGAGCAAGGCTTTAAATCTTTATTCCTAGAGAGACCAATCATACTCCAAATTCAGTTCCTAAGTCTAAGGAAATGGACATTGTTTAGGCTTTCGGGAATCACAGAAACATGTTACATGTACAGACTTATATCACTAAGCTACACATCAGTAAGAACTGCAAATTATTATAAGCCCAAGTGTGACATTCAAAATGGCAGATTTCCTGATCTGTTCCTTGAAAAGACTGCATTAGCAGTGACAGAAAAGACGATGAGAAGATGAAGATGGGACTGAAAGAGGGAGAAGCAGGCTTCCCGCAGAGCAGGAAGCCCAATGTGGGGCTCGATCTCATGAAGATGAGAAGAAAAACTTTCCCTCAAGGTTAAAGGGTACAGTTTGATTTACATCACTGCTTCAGTCCTGGGATGAGAGCCCAGTAATGGTCTGGCTAACAGATTATGAAAACTTAGACAAAACTATGGGTTCTTGTATGTTGTGAAAACAACAACATACACACAAAAACAGACAATAAAGAAAAAAAATTTTTAAAGATTTTATTTATTGGGGCGCCTGGGTGGCTCAGTTGGTTGAGCAACTGCCTTCGGCTCAGGTCATGATCCCGGAGACCTGGGATCGAGCCCCACATTGGGCTCCCTGCTCGTCGGGAAGCCTGTTTCTCCTTCTCTCACTCCCCCTGCTTGTGTTCCCTCTCTGGCTGTGTTTCTCTCTGTCAAATAAATAAAATCTTTAAAAAAAAAGATTTTATTTATTTATTTGACAGAGAGAAACATAGCTAGAGAGGGAACACAAGCAGAGGGACTGAAAGAGGGAGAAGCAGGCTTCCCACAGAGCAGGAAGTCTGATGTGGGGCTCGATCCCAGGTCTCTAGGATCATGACCTGAGCCGAAAGCAGTCGCCTAACCAACTGAGCCACCCAGGCACCCAAGAAAAATGTTTTAAATGATAAGATTTTGATGTCTCAGGAAGCATATATTTTAAAAGACTCTAATAAAGAGAAAACATACATTCATTATCCTCCTCACATAATATTAGCCTGAATAACATGTGATTGAAGGAATCTCAATTGATATTCTCAGCTATAGACAAGAGTTCTTCCATATGAATGGCACTTGCCAAGTATGGATATTCATTTTGCCATTATTCTTCTCCATGAGTGGTGATTATCTCATGAATACACACCTTTTTATTTGAGATAATACTTGGTGCACAGATCAGAACTGCGGCACGTTGGCATTATAAAGACAGGATGGCCAGAGATTAAATCAGAATTCAAATACTAAAAAGAACAAACTTCAAATATGTGTAGGGGAGGAAAAATAATTTTCCTTCTATCCTTCTAGGTTCTTGGCTGAGACACCTCTGTAATAAAGAATAACAGGAGAAAAACAAACAGAAGCTTAATAACGTGTATACCTCCTTTATACAATGGAGATACCCAGGAAAATTTAGTAACTCCTTGAAATGGCTCAAACAGCACCTTGAATATCACCTTCAGCTAAAGACAAAAGAAGATGTTGGAGAATAAAGAAGAAATTTGGGGAGGTTTTCAGGCAAATCACACTAAGGTATGGTTGTCATGCAGATCTAAGTATCTATTGTCTCCATTTGTAAGAGCTGCTAGAGAGTCTGTCCTCTTTCTTTTCCTAGTACAGAGAAGGAGATAGTATTACAAATGGAGATTTCCCTTATAAATGTACATGTTTCTTACAAAAGGTTAACTTCTACTAGCTTTCAGAGCTTTTCTTACGTCTGCTGTTTCTTAAAAGTAACCAGTTTAAGATAATTATTATGCTAGAGAGGCATATTTTGGGGTGGGAAATTCTGCTCCCCTTCACATACATGCATTAAACTCATGGTAATGGTTAGACATATTACATAACAAATGCTTTCAGAATAACAAAGACAAAGATTCCAAAATTTGAAACTGTAAGGTTTTTTTGGTCAAATACAGGTTCATAAACTTCATGGCCCTACAGAATATGAATGTCATCTGAATCAAAATAATAGAAACACAATCAATCAGTAAGTATTAATTGGTGTTTTTGATATTTAAGAAAACATTCTAGGTAATATGAGCAAATATTGATATAAATATTTCACTTCCCTCTTGAAGATCTGTCAGTCCTTTGGGACTATTTAACAATAGCATTAAAAATAGGATCTAGTGAAACAAGGCAGCAGCCAGAAATCCTGTTGCTAGATACTCTAAAGAAAACGAAATGTTTTGGAACTTAGGGTTAGAGTCTAGAATGTCTAGTTTAGCACTTTCAAACATGAGAGAATATACAATGTGTGGAGGTGTTTCTTTGGGTGAGATAATATATTCATTTCCTATTGCTAGCACTATAAAAAATTACCACAAACATAACGACTTAAAAAGAACACAAAATTTGGGGCACCTGTGTGGCTCAGTCAGTTAAGCTGGTTAAGTGACCAACTCTTGATTTTAGCTCACTCAGGGTCATGAGATCAAGCTGTGCATGGAGCCCTGGGTAGGGCTCTGTACTCCGCAGAGAGTCAGCTTGAGAGTCTCTCTCTCCTTCTCCTTCTGCCCCTCTGCCTGCTCCCACTCAAGCTCTCTCTTTCTCTAATACATAAATAAATCTTTTAAAAAATCCAAAATTAATTCTCCTACAGTGATGAATGAAGGACATGGAGTTTGCTCTCGTGGAGCTTATATTCTAGTATTTGACTTACCTTTTAAACAGTAATAAGAATTTCAAATAAGAACTTCATTAGTTCTTATGGGGACTATGGGGAAAGGTTAAATCACTAAAAAATTTTATACAGAAGAAAAACACGATGAGTTTCTGCTTTTAAAGGGTAATTGTATTTGAAGTGATGAATCACTAAATTCTACTCCTGAAACCAATATTGCACTACATGTTAACTAGAATTTAAATAAAAATTTAAAACAAAAAACAGACAAAAAATGATAACTGTATTTAAGAATGAATTTAGCACCTATAGGTGAAAACTTCATGTCTAGTGAGAAACAGAATTAAGGCTGTATTAGTGGCACAGTATCTTACAGGGGATAGATTTTTGAAATGTTAATAAGGTAGAATTTATAGGATTTGGAGATTGAATATGAGAGCTTGGAAAAGGAGAAATGGAGAATAACTACGGTATTTTTGAATTTTACTGACTGGATGAAAAGAAGCAGCATTCAATGAAAAAGGCCGTACACATTTACAAAAAATTTTAGGACAACAGATACTAAATGGATAACAAAAAAAGCAAATGGATATATACAGGAAATGTAAGACTATATAGGGCTGTTCACAGGAAAGCAGCTGGATTCAGATAGTGTACTATTAGAATATAGTTGGCTTTTTAACCCATGAAGTTAGGCTAAATTCCCTAGGAAAAGTATGTAAAGAAAGGAGAGAAGAAAAGATAGAGTCCTATAGATAGCAGCATTTAAAAGAACAGGGGCCAGAAAAGGGACACCTGGGTGGCTCAGTCGGTTAAGCCACCAACTCTT
The DNA here is from genome assembly GCA_004023965.1 of Spilogale gracilis. Lineage (NCBI taxonomy): Eukaryota > Metazoa > Chordata > Mammalia > Carnivora > Mephitidae > Spilogale > Spilogale gracilis. Next base: position 21,299 of record PITA01011886.1, read on the forward strand.
GATTTCAGCTCAGGTCATGATCTCACAGTCATGAGATTGAGCCCCACGACAGACTCTGCCCTGAGCATGGAGCCTGCTTCAGATTCTCTTTCCCTCTGTCCTTCTCTCCTAGGTGTGCAAGTATGTGTGCATGCTTTCTCTCTCTCTCTCTTTCTTAAATAATCTTTAAAAGAAAAAAGATCAGAATTGGATTACATGGGAAATTTTGTAATGGGAGTGAAACTATAATATAACATTCTAAAGGACTGAAGAATGAAGGAGTAAAGGGTATAAGGAGGGTGATAGCAGCCTATTGCTTTCATAACCTTACTTTTAAGGGAAGGATAAGAGGGAACTTATATAAAGGGAGCAAGGTATAGAAGGTTTTGGTTTTGAAGAGGGGGAGCAGCTTATACACATTTTTTGTTTGGGGAAGAAAAATGTGGGGGTCAGATTATAGGTTTTTCAGTGAAGTGGATAAATAAGTGCCATGAGAGCAGAAGGACAAAATGTATATTGTGGCCAAAATGTCCCCTTCCCTTCCTGTTACAATGTATGCTATTTGTATAGCAAAAACAAAACACCCTGATGACTCTTAAATTTTTAAAACATGAATCCAATTGATTGTTCACAGTTGAACTGGAGAGCTTTCCAAATTAATTTTTGGTTCTCTTCTTCTCACTTGTAAAACCACCAAGGGCAATTAACATAAACAGGCCAGTGATACTCCTGACTTTGCAAGGTAATTAACACAGCAGGAAATGCATTCTGGGGCAGACAGTTCCTAGAAGAGTGGGTGGAATCTTAATGGGAGATGAGGAAGAGTAAGCAAGTTAATAATTCCAGACTGTATATAGCTCTCACATCATTAAAGTCTCAAAGCTATTTTTAAAAGGCCAACAACCTGAAGAGAAATTTTTACCTTTTCTTCAGTTTCATCAGTGGCCTGGGCTCTCATTATATTGTTGTTTTGTCTGATCTTCGTGTTTATACAGACTTTCTAAAATAGTCTAAAAAACAACCTAATTGCTAGCCTTCCATAACTTTCTGAGTTACTATTTAAGCAATAATGACCTTCAAACTGGATATTTTCTTGCCATTAATGACCAATGGAAAGCATCAGTGGTATCAGGTGAAGCTAGGGTCCTTTAATCGAGCCTGTCATTAATGGCGAGAAAATTCCTAACTGGGAGGTCATTAGTGTGATTATAAATCATAACAATGTAAAGAAAAAGGCAAAGTGTTTAAAAGTTACAAGTTGAACATCAAGTTGCCATGGATACTGTATTTTCCTAGATACGGCAACCCAGACTGCTAACCAAAGAAAGACAATTCTCAATTCTTATTATTCCATTTAGGGTTATAATTGCTGTTTGGATACAAATATTGGTCCACGGAATCTGACAACTAACATTCCTACTGTATTAAGGTTAAGAAGAACCTTTGGATAAAAAGGAGCCTAGGGAGGCTATTCATTCCAATTTCTGCCATTACTGTTATGATGGGATGAACTATAATGTGCTCTTATGTTTATAGATATCCAGAGAAAGAAAGTAGAGCCATCTTAAATAGAATTGAATCCAGTTTTCATGGAACCTAAGGCTCATAGAATTTTGGGATTTTTTTTTAAAAGAAAACCTAAATCATTAATATAAAATACCCATTTCACCAGTATTCTTGACACAAAAGGGAATGTAACAGAGACAAGTATTTTACTAACTGCAATTAAAATGTCTTACTCTTGCGAAATATACAAAATTATGACCTTATAACATATTGCAAGGATCCTCCCCAATGCAGAGTTGAATCTTTCCAATCTAAGGTTTGATTTGCTTCACAGTAAATTCTCTCCTAAACTGTTAAGAATCCTGGAAGTTTAGAAATAAGTCAGTCAGAGAAAGACAAATACCATATGATCTCACTTCTATGAGGAATTTAAGAAACAAAACAAATGAGCAAAGGAAAAAGAGAGAGAGAGAGAGAGAGAGAGAGAAACCAAGAAACCGCCTCTTACCTATACAGAACAAACTGATGGTTACCAGAGGGGAGGTAGGTGGGCAGATGGGGGAAATCGGTGATGGGGATTAAAGAGTGCACTTGGGATGAGCACCAGGTGACGTACGGAGGTGTTGAATCACTACACTGCACACCTGAAACTGATATAACACCAATTGTCAACTGTACTGGAATTAAGATAAAAACTTAGTAATAAAAGAAATAATCCCTAGAAGTTTAGACAAAGAAAGAGGCCAATAGATCATCCAGGGCTTTCTTACTGTAGATGAGGAAACTCAAAATGCTCAAATGAGGAGATATGAGTTAACCTAGTTTCCTAATTCACACTTTTCTGCACCCAAATTCTTTCAATCTTACTGGCTTTTAGAGGATGGAGACTGGCTAGAAACTAAGTGATATTCTTTGGGAATTTTTGATAGAATGGCGAGACAGATTAAAGAGAACAGATTTGCATGAAGCTTCTTAAGGGGAAAGGCATCATAGAGAAAAAAAATCAACTAATTGTCAGTTTTAAAGCAGACTGTGTGATAGGAACTGCTTGCCCTTTTAACTAAATTCCTTCTCCCCTTCTTTCATACTAAATGCATTGTGGCTGGAATATCTCCTCCCAAGTGTGGCTGCATGTCCCAGCCTCTTCTTGCAGCTAGGCACTCTTCTGACTGCCGGGGGCCAGTGGCACAGAAGAAATATAAAATTTCTCTTTCAATTTCAATGCATCGTGATGTGCCAGTATAAGTGCTTTATTTGGAAGAAGACAGTCTGGGCACTTCTTATACTAAATATTTAAAGACTATTTAATGTTTAAAACTGCTAATCAATATATGCTTTCCTCAACCATTTCAAAACATATTAGTAAATGAAATCCTAGGGTATGTGAATAATAATGTCTACAGAAGGTCAGCTGTAAAGGCATGAGTATCCAATAAAAACCAACCAATTTGTAATACCACAAATTATTAAATCATTTTTATTAACTTCTTGAAGATATCAGCTTTAATTTTTAGATTAACACATTGGTACTATTATAATTTATTAATAGGAGTAAATGAGATGGAAATATTTATAAGTAACATTATCAAATCATCTCTTTTTTGAGTCAAGTATAAAAGATCTATGGGCAATCATTTCATTTTATCCCCAGAATTATTTTATTTTATCATATAAACAGTGTGTGTGTGTACTGATATGATGCACTGATTTGCACTTCCTGACCAAAATTGAATTTGTTTGAACACCATTCCTTGTTTGAATAAATTTTGATATTGACTTTGAGGGAAGAAAGTCAATAGCTGCATAACATACCCCCAACCATAGAAACCGGAGGTATTCAGACTTCTATCTGTCAGCTGCACATCATCAGACTAGCACGGATGCCCATGAGATTGGCAGCTCTTCAGGGCTTGTCTAAAGGGAAAAGGGTTACTAGACTTATGAAGAATCTCAGAAGAAAATGAGAATTAAAGGATGAAAGCTGATTCTCCGATGCCTGAATATATCTAATGACTAAAGAAACAGAGTCGTGATCAAAAGGAGGGACTCCCACAAATGTCAGATTTCTACTCCCTTCTCTTCTGCAAGCTGCTGCCCATGCTTTTGAAACTGGACTATTTCTGAATGAGACGTTTTCTGAGACAGACTTTCTGAAAAATTATTCCCCCTACCTTCTCAGTTTTACATTCCAATCTAATTTATGAACTATTCAGCTAACTCTTTTCAGGTAGGAGGTAACAACCACTGAACTTGGATCAAAAAGAATATTTTTCACCCACAGATTCATCAGACTTAAAAGTGAAGTCTTACACAAAATAGTTCCCCTGACCATGATGTTCTTTACTTATTATTATTATTAGTGTTAAAGCTAGAACTGGATCCCGGTTGGTGACTTGAGGTAGTTACTTTTGATCACTATTGCTAAATTGCAGTGGCATTTTCTAAAGTTGCAGCTCCAAGAACACTAACCTGTGACTGCTGGCTTCTCTGTGAGCAAGTACCATACAGGACGTCGGTAGAAGAAAACACACAGGAGCCGGTGAATGTAGAGGGTAATCGGCCGCCTTGACACCCTGAGGATCTGGGTTTAGAACCAGCTGAGCTCATTGCTTCAAGGAGTCTAAGGTCAGTCCCTGTCTGTTTTCTGCCCATTGAAAAGCATGCCACTACTTAGCATAACTGACAAGTTACTCCTCCAAGGGGAACTTGCACTAAAATAGAGTTTTCTCTTCATTTTTAAAAAACAATATCCAAACACCCACACAATTCTGATCGCTTTTACGGGCTGACTGAATAATAAAACCTCTGAATTTTATTTCAAGTTGAGTTGGTGTCTTAAGCTTTTCCACAGCACTCAAAACAATGGAAAATATTCGACATGCTTCTGATATTGCAGCTGGTGATTTGTGAACACTTAGACCCTGAACACTTTGTCTTGGGGCCCCTAAAACATGACGTTGATACCAAATGATCAAATTATCTTCTAGTTTGTGAAATCACTTCCTGGAAGGCGGCAAGAAATATGTGTATACTATTAGTATGAGGCTAAAAGAACACTGAGGTCTTGAGAATAATAATACCAACATAGCTCCGAAACAGCACTGCATAGTGTAACACACATATTCAAACTAAAAGAATTCACATGCTTAATTTTGGAATACAGTGATCAACCAAACCAACTTTCCACAGTGGTAACTGCAAAAATTATATTTTTCTCAATATAATTACTTTGGACTATTTTTGCATTGTACCCAAACCTGTGCATATTGTTTAAGATTCGTGCTTAAATGATTTGTTTTGGAGGACTTTTCTTTAATGACAATATTTTGTTGGTACTATTTCATCATTTGCTTCATATCCTCATGAAAGTCTTTTATTACTATTTCCACATTTTAATCCTTTCTTTGAAGCCTCTCCCTACCACTCACCATGTCTTTTTTCATCCTTATCTCAACTTGTCTTTACACTCAAACGGTAAAATACATAGTGTGGTCCTAATAAATAACAGCCATAAACAGGGCTTCTTGTGATTTCAGAACATGACATGCTATCTCACTCCTGCATAGCTTAGAATAGGCTTTCTGAAATTTGGCACCATTGACCTTCGAAACTGACTAATTCTTTGCTGTAGGGGGCTGTTCTGTGCATTGTAGGACGCTTGTCAGTATCCATGATCTTAATCCCCTAGATACCCATAGCATTCCTCCCCACAACCTCCTTATGATAGCCAGCAATGTCTCCAGATAAAGGTTCCCCTGGCGAAAAAAATGTTCTTTGTGTTAAGAATGGCTTTTTCCTGGCCTTGCCCAACTGCATATTATTGTGGAGTCATCATGAAGTGTCACCTCCTCCTTGAAGCCTTAGTTGAATCACCCAAGAGAAGGTAAGAACTTCTCTTACTGTTTTTATTAGAATGGCTGCATATCTCGAGATTCTTTACAAAATACTTTTGTCTCTTTCTGCTTATAATAATAATCTTTTTTCTTATGCTACTTGAATGAAAAATTAAGGATAAGTATATGTTGCATTTTACATGATATATCCCCACATTCTACCATAATTCCTGGCATATAGTAGAATCAATACATGTTTATGGAAAAAAATGATGAAATAAATGACTGAATGGGTATAGGAACTTTATAATAAGCCAATTCATAAATGTATTTTGACCTTTGTATAGAATATTTGGCCTGAAAGAAATATTTCCTAAAAGCATTATCCCCCAAATTCTGCACTAAGGGCATTTTGAGGTTATGTAGGAAATTTATTGGGTAGAGTTAAGTATAGGGGTAAACAAAGTCATTAAAATTTGTGTAAATGGAAAAAGGACCCTACACATAACATTTTTTAAAGTAGTATTTGATGGGATTATCACACAAGACACTGGTAGCTGACAGGAGCCTATAGTTAGTTCATTTATTCTCCAATTAATGCTATTAATATTTGTTAGTAATGGTAAAATGCAAATTTTTGAACAGATATGTTTTCTTTCTCACTATGTTCTCATACACATTAATTAAGTGTTTTGGAGATAATTTTTTTCTTCGATTCGAAAATTTCAGTGCTTTTCGTAGCCAATTTAATCTGATACCTCATCGTAGTAGGCTCAATAATGCCTGCCCCACCCCTCCCCTAAATGTCTACATCCTAATCCCTGAGGCTTGTGGCTATGTTACCTCAGGTGGCAAAAGGGACTTAGAAGATATGACTAAGTTAAAGATCTTGAGATGGGGAAAATTAGCCCAGATTATTTAGGTGGTCCCTATGTAAACATAGAGGGCCTTGTAAGAGATAGGCAGGGGATCAGAGACACAGAAGGCAATGTGACATGGAAGCAGAGGAGAACTGAACATGGTGCGCTGCTAGCTTTGAAGATGGAGGAAGAAGCCATGAGCCAAGGATGCTGGTGGCCTCCGGAAGCTGGAAAAGCCAAGGAACATGTGCATGCTGACATCTTGATTTTAAGCGGTGAAATTGCTTTCAGACTTCTAACCTCAGAAACTGTTAAGATAATAAATTCGTAATATTTTAAGCCACTAGGCTTGTGGTAATGAGACACAGTGGTATTAGAGAACTAATACAATCATCACGAGAATTTTAACATATTCTTGGTAAGAATTTTGTATTGAAGGTGTTATTCTATATGTTTGTGTATCATTTTTCCATTTTCCAGCAGTAAATTTTGTTCAGTATCATATAGAATTTTATGAATATGCTAAAAATATTCATTCATCCATTCTACGAGTAAAGCACCCTAGGGTTGTTGTCAGGGTTCAGTTATTCCAGCAATGGTGCTTTGAACGTTCTTACATGTGGATCCTGGTGCTCATGGGCAAGGGTTTCCATCTGTCCCAGAACAATACTCTCATAATCTGTCCAAAAAATAAAAGCTTTATGTATATAAAAGGAGATTTATTATGATAAACTGGCTCATGAGATTACGGAGACTGAGAAACCCCACAATCTGCCATCTTCAAACTAAAGACTTCAGGAAAGCAGGGGATATAAAGCAGTCCAAATTCAAAGACCTGTGAACCAGCGGAGCCAGTGTCTGCATTGGTGTAAATCATCCCAGTCCAAGGGTAGAAGATGAGATACGGTGTCTCAGTTCAAGCAGCGAAGCAAGAAAAAAGAGGCAAATTCCCCCACCTTTCTGTTCTATTCAGACCCTCAATGGACTGGATGATGACCACCCACATTGGGGAGGGCAAATCTGCTTTGCTGAGGCCACTGACTGACATTCTATCTCATCTAGAAACATTCTTAGAGCCCCGCTCGGAAATAATGGTTAACCTGGGTACTCCACGGCCAGTCAAGATGACACTCAAAATTAACCATGACATGAATTTCAATTCATCTATATAATGAAATGAAACCTTTATAACATTGCATATTTGAATCTTCTTTACTGTATCTAGTAAGTTTTTATCATTTTCTAAAAAGAACTTGCACGTGTTTTGTTAGGTTTACTCTTAGGTACTTTTTATTTTTGATGTAATAATATATTTTTTCCCAACTTAATGCCTGGCACTTTGAGATACAGTAGAGTTTGAAACTAGTAACCTAGATAAACTTCATATAAATACTAATCATTTAATAGCAGTTTATTTAGGAGTTTCTACATATATAAGAATACAATCTGCCATTATTTTTCCTCTTTCTCATTCTTGTCTTAATGAGCTGGCTAAGAATGGAAGGTGGTGATGACCAGAAACCTTATCTTGGTTCTGATCTCACAGCAAAAATCTTTGAACACTTCAATTAACATATCATGGTGCTGAAATGGCTTTTGTTTTTTGTGGAATAGCTTGAATATAGAACAAAGAACAAACAGAATTTTCTGACAGGTCTGATGTGGCAGTAAGTTGATAGAACGAATCTAATAAAATATGACTTCAGTTTGGTAGAATGCAGTCACTAGGCTAGAGAGTTAGGAAGAAGCTACAAAATCAAGAGCTTGGTTTTGTCTATGTTAAGTTTGACATGTAGAGTAGCTAGGCAAGTGAAGGTGTAGAATGATCAGTCAAACGTGTAAGCATTGATTTTAGAAGAAATGAACAATTAAGAAATAAAACGAGGTGAATCATTAATGGTTCAAGGCTACTTAAAATTATAAGGCACTAGAAATATCAAGGCATAAATAGTTGATAAAGAAAAAAGCTGAAGAAGCTTGCCCTGAGGCAGTCTATCATTAGGAGTTTGAGGTGATGGAGAGAAACAGCAGAGCCTAGAAGGAGTAGCGAGGGAGGTAAGAGGAAAACCAGAAGAATGAGGGAGATATGTCTGAATGCAAGAACAGAAAATATTTCCAAAAGAAGGAAATTTGCTTAATCTCCAATTATCACTATATAAATAAGGTTTCAATAAACACCTTCCATCTATATCATAGTTAATCTCTAATAGTTTTTTTGGTAGACTAAAATCCTAGAAATGGAATTTTGAGGAAAAAACTATGTTGGTTTAAAATGTTGATAGGTATTATGCTACCAAAAAGAAATTACTCAAAATTACATCTCTGTCACTCATATAAAAGAATTTACATAAGGAAATGCACACCTTGTCTTGGATACCTTTCAATACAGGATACTTGGGAGGTAATGAGACAGACCCTGAGGTGGTTTGCCTACTTTCAAACTCTGATTAAGCTCAGATATCTCTGCTTTTCAATTGAGCCAAAAGCTAAAAAACACCATTAAACAGTCAATTCCAAAATTCAACATACCACTGACTAGACATGTATTTGGCTCTCAGTGAAAGAGAATTTTCCTATTGTAAACAAAAGAATAATATTGGAAGCCAACTGGTAGAGGGTGACTACAATTATCTAAGAGATCAGCTGCAGATAAATCACATCCACTTCCAAAGCCATGTATTTCATATATCTTCAGACATCTAATTATCACCTCCACTATTTTTATTTTATCCACATATGACCTGTATTTCTAGCAATTTAATATGTTAAAAATCAATTCACTTTCTCTTTTGCTTAAATCCACTTTAGAAGGAAAATGTATATCACTGTTGCAAATGGAGAGAAACTATCACTTTTCATTAAAGGTAGCTGCAATAAATATAATCAATACAAACAATGTTATTAAATTTAAGGTTGATGCTATTGCTTGCCAAAGGCTCTGAACCTATGGCCCATAAAAAGAAAATTACCAAGGTTAGGGGACAGTTAAAGATAGATTTGTTTCTACATAATATTCTTATAGAATTGTAAAGGCATGAATTGAGAAGTTAAAGTCTGAATTATAACTTGTCACAGATTGCACGTTTTATATGGAGCAGGATTCGAGCCCATTAACAAAAGAAAAATAAATCTTAGCTATTATTTTTCCACTAGAATTGTAATTGCTGTTCAATATGAAGGTTAGTGCACAGAACTCAAAGTAAGTATCGGTGTCCATCTCATGAAACTATAATAACAAGAATTTTGGTCTAAAAAGAGCCCTGGTTGTCAGGTATTTTTGAACTCCCCTATACTTTTTCTGGGAAGGATTACATTTATACAAGGTTATGGCCAACAGCTTCTAGTGAAGGACTTTTTAAGGCTCATGTTTACATAAGTGATTTCAAAATAGTTTTACAGGTGAGAAAGGAGTCCAGAAATTATTTACTGCAGTTACTTCAGCTTTCAGAAGAGAAAACTAAACCTGGACGTGTTAGTGGGTGTCTGGGGGAGAATGCATACACGGTTGGTCAGATTGAAAGTCTGTTCAGAGTCAGCATTTCCTGGACTTGGACTCACCCTTCTAATAACCTTTTTTGGGTCAATTTTTGCATTTATTTCAAAGTCTTAGAAAAATCTATTCGCTTTAGTTGCTTTAAAACGGAATGCGTAGATGATTATACCCTTTGAATTAATTATGGTGTATTTTCCCTAGTAGGGAAGTTTAAAAGATAGGAACTGTAGCCACGTTAGAACACAGAGAACAGATACAGTAACATAGAGGAAGAGCCTAAGAAGAGCTTAATGAAGATGCAAATGTTTTCATACACTGAGATATTCTATTGCGCCCAAGATGGGTGATTATTCTAGGAACAGATTTTGTGTGTGTCTGTATGTGTTAACTGCACAGCAAGATACGAAAAAAAAGAAAATATTCTTACTAATAAGAATTATTCATCCTTTTATATAATAAGTATGTAAGGAGTGCTTATTATGTTCTGAGCCCTTTTTTTAGGTGCATGGAAGACTCCATTTCATTGCTCAAACCAGAAAGGTCAGTAGTAAATTAGCATTGTCTATTAATTCCACCTTTTGGCAAATCAGGAAAGAATTGTCTAAACCATTTTAATCATTTATAGAGTCAATAAATGAATTGGTACATGCTTGAGTTGCCAGTGATGTTTAGAGGACAAGGAACTGAAAAGGGCACCGCATAGTATAAAAAAGAACTTTGCTTAAAGCCCCATAACAATCACATTTTACATGCTACATTTTTTGTTTGTTTTACTTTCACCTTATGCCGTGTTGAGAAATAGCTTTTGTTGGATGAAGTTGCATTAGCCATTATGACTTCTGCCTGTAGCTAGTCCCGTAAATCTTTCGAATTCACCCACACTAAATGCAACTAAGTAAACGAAACAATGCCAGTGAGAATTGTCTGTTTTGTAACTTTAAGCATAAAATGTCTTTTTTGAAGCCTGACCTATTTTTACAAGGGTAAGAATATGTGGTCTTTACATTTAATATGGCAAACATATCTTCACATTTCCTTCCTAGAGAGAATCAGCATTTTAACACTGATGAAACTTTGTGCTGAAATGCAATCTTTATCTGATAACTGCTCTGTCTGGAAACTATTTGTGTTTTATTTACAGTTGCACTTTCTATTCGAAGTGAATATTACAAATGTAATAAAAATAGAAGGATCTCAATTTTCTTCTTGCATCCATCTACATTTTCTGTTGCTCTTCAGTTTTCAATTAAAAGTTAATTTATTTGTAGACAAGTTTTAAAGATTTTAGTAAATTTATTCCTGAGGAAAATAGCACAGAACAGCCAATTGAAGTTATAAATAGTAGAGAAAACAAACATGATACAAAATAAAAATCAATTTACTAAAAACATCGAGAATTGACTACAGCAAATCAACTTTTACTCAGAATGAGAGTTAACACATGATCATCCAGTTAGTGTGTGTGTGTGTGTGTGTGTGTGTGTGCGCGCGCGCGCGCACACGTGCTTGTTTTCACTGCAAACTTCTTAATGCAGGAAATCAAAAGAGAGCTGAGAAACACTAGTTGCAGACTTTCTTTAAGGTTTATTCTATCAGTGAAAAAGAATTTGTTATTATTCTTATTTGTCTTTGGTGGGGGCATCAACCAATTAGAAAGATTTATTGAGGACCTATTCTTTACTACAATGTTTGATTCAGGAAGGACATTGTGCTTCCTATCTTCATGTGTGAATGTTAACAAGTCAGTTTCATTATTTATTAATAAAACCTATATATATTAAGAAATTCCTAACTACAGGTTGCAAATATATTAACCATATTCATATATATACTGTATTAATATATTAATTGTATGAATGTAATGAATGTATATATACATATATAAAGATACCAATAATGGTTTTCATATGGTGCTTCATTACGTGTCTTTTTTCCTTCTTTACATTTTTTATTTGCCAATTTTAAACAATGGAAATTTTAAACTCTTATTGTTATAGTAAAATTACTTTATATTTTTGTTGTCTTTTATGAAGGAGCATCATTTAACTTATACAAACTTGCAATTTGTTTCAAAAAGGTAAGATTAAAGATTCTGCCTCAGTACTATTCAGGGACGCCTGGGTGGCTCAGTTGTTAAGCGGCTGCCTTCCACTCAGGTCATGATCCCGGAGACCAGGGATCCAGCCCTGCATTGGGCTCCTCACTCTGCAGGAAGCCTGCTTCTCTCTCTCTCATTTCCCTTGCTTGTGTTCCCTCTCTAGCTGTGTTTCTCTCTGCCAAATAAATAAATAAAATCCTTAAAAAAATACTATTCAAATATGGGAGACTTTGCAAAGTAGGAGAATCATAATCCCAGTTGGCATTTCTTTATTTCTTTTTTTTTCCAAGTCTGAGAACATCAGATATTACATCATCACTGTACATGGCAATGTATGAGGCCTGGGTTTCTTCCAGAGGTTTTGCCATAAACCCTTTGGTTTGATTTATACATCCAGGCAGCTGACAGAAATCTCCTACCTACAAGACTTTTTTCACGTAAAGAATTTTGAAAAAAAAAAAAAAAAAAAAAAAAGAATTTTGATCATTTTCTCCTTTTAGAAAATATATTTTATTCCCCTGACATTTCTGACATCCTGTGTCTTCTATTTTTGTGCTGGAATTGTGTTTCTAAGGCCCTGTTCATTAAATATGGGAGCTTCTTGGGACTTTGCCCTGAGTCCATTCCTTTTATACCTCTATTTTCCTAAGACAACTCCTCTCCTTCCAGAGTATGGAACACTATCACATTCCCTAATCAATTTCTGCAGTTCAGACCGTCTGGTGTATTTATGTACAAGTGTCCATTCAAACACTCTACCTGAAAATCTCATAAGAATCTCAAAAAAAAATATTCAAAATCTATGTCTTTGTAACTTTGCTAAACCTCCATTCACCTAATTGCATAATATATTATCTCATTAGGTATCCTTGGCTCCTTCCAAACTTCCCTCACTCAGCAATGTTCAGATCCCTTTGATCCTACTTCCCCAAGGCTCTTCAATCCATCTGCTATTTTCCGTCCTCATGGACATACCCCGCGTCCCAACTTCAGTTCCTTCTTTCCTAAACTGAACAAATAGACTCTAACTGATATCTTCATAACAACTCATCTACCGTGGCTATTTCCCAATCTTCACGTAATGAATTGCCACAATAATGCTAAAATCTTTTAATAGTGCAAAAAAAAAGATCTCAAATGTCCCTGATACAAATTAACCAATGATTTCCCATTGCCTTGAAATAAATTCTGGAATCTTAAAGATGGACTATAATAGTCTGTAGGATGCAGATTCTATGTTCCCCTCCAGTCTCATCTCCTAACATTCTATATATTGCTTTTTTTCCCCTGAGATCTACTGGGTTTTTCCCAGTTTCTTGAACATGACTCCCTCACCTATAGCTGTTTTCCCTCCTGGCTAAATACTTATCCTCTATTTATTTAACTAACTCTAAGTCATTTGCTAGAGTTCAAGTATTTACTTTCTTATTTACACAAAAATTGTTGCGTATCTCTATGTATCAGGAGCAGCTACAGATGTTGAAGAAAGAGTGCCAGGCAAAAAAAACAAAGTGTCATTTCTTGACCCACAAGCCTAGGTTATGACAACCATGTTCATAAGCTTTATGAATATATTTTCTACAGTATAAAATAGTTATTAAGTACAGTTTGATTATTTATTTAGCATTTGTCTTTTCCACCAAATGGTGTATTCTATGGAGGGAGTGATGAACTGTTTAGTGAATATCTGATGAATATTTTTTAACCGATGTTTACTTACATACTAAAGAAAAATCCCCAGGATTATATACAAAGACTCCTTGCCCTTGTGTTTAAAGCTACTAAAGTCTTGACCATAATTTCTCACCTCTCTCCTAAAACTCCCTGCATTCTAGCCATATATTACATGTCTTAAACCACTTTGTGTTTCTTATTTCCAGCCTTTATACAAACCATTTCCTTTATCTTGAATGCCCCTTACCAACCTATTTGCTCGAATTTTCACTTTCAGTCTTGACTTGGTGAGTAAATTTATAAAGCAATCCATACATTGTGAATCTAAGTTGTTTGAGAAACGATGAATTATAGATGATAATTCTGAACATTTGACTAAGAGAAGAGACCAGATGAAAGCAGTGGTCTCTTCATATCTGCATCATCTCCTAATACATTGTAAACTGCTCTGTGAAGAATGGAAGAGCTTGCTTTGAAGAGATGAAGTAGATGTCAAAGATTGTACTTGATTGTGCCAAAAGAGAATGAAAAGAGGGTTCCCACACACAGCATAGTGGAAGAAATAAAGTGGTTAACATGTATAACTACGACCATGTAAAAAAGTGATACATGTTAACAGAAATGTAAGAAAAAGAAACTGAAGAGGAGCCTAAGTGGCTCAGTCAGTTAAATATCCAACTCTTGATTTTAGCTCAGGTTGTGATCTCAGGGTCGTAGAATCCAAGCCAGAATTCGGCTCCCCACTCAAAGGGGAGTCTACTAGGGATTCTCTCCCTCTGTCCCACCCTCTACTCTCTCTCTCTCAAATGAATAAATAAACCTTTAAAAAATGATTTAAAAAAAAGAAATCGAAACATATATTTTTCTGGGTTATTAAAGAAAGTTTCATAAAAGTAACGGTTTCATAAAAGTGAGTCCATTAGAGGAATAAGATGTATGTGAGAATGGTTCAATTTGAAGAATAGTGGTGAAGAAAAAAAAAGAAAAAAATCCCAATAGTGACTCTGGGTTGAGTGAAGAAGAAAGGAGGAAAGAATTTCTGAATGAAGTATATTTGTAGAAAAAAATTTGCAATCACACACACACACACACACACACACACACACACATACACACACATAATTTTTATTTACTTTTCTGGGGCCTACAGCTTATATTATGGAAGCTGTCTTTCAGAGAAGAGGCAAAATCACAAATGCAAAATGAATTATAAACCACATATTCACTAGAATGAGAAAAGAAATTATACAACCTACCAAATACCACAAATACCACAAAATTTAGAAAATAACTGTATGTTTCAAAAATATTCTTATATAATTTACATGAACAAAAATATGCAAATTTTGGTAAGGAGTTTAGTGAGTGTTGGCATACATATAAATTTAAGCAACCACTGATCCAGTCAAGATATAGAACATTTCTTTTAGCCCTAACCTTTATGCCCCTTTTTAGTCAATTTCCACCCCAAAGTCAATCTCTGGTCCAATTTTTTGTGATCATAGACTACTTTTGCTAATCTTCAGTTTCACCAAAGGCATATAATTCAGTATGAACTTTTTAAAAACACATGAATGGTCTCTGATGTGGGAAACAAAGGCAGATGAAAAATTATTAAATTTCCTACTCTTTATAGCCCATTGACAGACAAGTCCTTAAAACACAGAGTGGGGCGCCTGGGTGGCTCAGTGGGTTAAAGCCTCTGCCTTCAGCTCAGGTCATGATCTCAGGGTCCTGGGATCTAGGCCCGCATTGGGCTCTCTGCTCAGCAGGGAGCCTGTTTCCTCTGCTCTCTCTGCCTGCCTCTCTGCCTACTAGTGATCTCTCTCTGTGTGAAATAAATAAGTAAAATCTTAAAAAACAAAACAAAACAAAACAAACAGACAGAGTGACACAGAGTGGCATTCCTCTAGGAACTTGTTAATACTTTGCTAAGGGCAAAAGGCAAGCTTAGCCCACCCCAGGATCCTATAAGTCTACTTTAACAAATAAAAATTCCTTTGGAAACTTCCTTTATCTCTATCTCCCAAGATACATGTTGGCAATCATCCCCCATCATATGATCCACTGAAATACATCTGCAGGGTCTCATGACTCAGGTATTCTTAGACAGTAATAAATGACCTTTTCCCAACAACAGCTAGCCCCCTCAAGGTCCTGGAAACCTTGCTTCCAAAATTCCTTAGAGACTTAACAATAATCTTTAACCTCTTCCCAACTTGAAAGTATATAATGGGCCACTTTTCATGACCCCAGTGCAGCTCTTTGTACCCACGCATCCCATCCCCATGTCTTAATAAAATCACCTTTTTGCACCAAAGATGTTTCAAGATTTCATTCTTGGCCATCAGCTTCGAACCCTAATGTCTTTTCCTACTTCAATCTCTTTTACTGAAAATAATTTAGAAATTCATCCATGCTGTTGTATGTATCAGTAATTTGTTTTTAAAGCTTTGGCATATTTCACTGTAATAATGTGCCACAGATTTCTTATTTATTCTCGAATTAAGGAACATTTAGATTGTTTCCAGTTTAGGATATTAGAAGTAATGGTGCTATGAACATTTACACCGTACCTACAAGTCTTTATGTAGACACATATTTTCATTTAGCATTGAGTAAAATTCCAAGACAGAAAGAATGAGTCATGAGGCCAGTTTCTGTTTAATTGTATGATAACCTGTCAAACTGGGCTTTGCAGTAGTCATGTTATTTTACATTACCAATGGAAAGTCAGGAGTCCACTTCTCCAAATCCTCAGTCTTCCTTTAAACATGAAATAGTATTTAATCTTGTTTTGATTTACATTTCCATGATATGTACGGATACAGCCAATTTGTGCATAATAAGATGCTCAATAGCAAAAGATATCAGAAAAAGGCAGAACATTTTAATTTTGGTAAAATCCAATTGATAATTTTTCCTTCATTTTTAGTGCTTTTTTGCTCTGTCAAAGAAAACTTTTCCAACACTGAGATTACTTATTCATTCTCCCATTGTGGGGATATTTGGATTATTATTTTGGTGACATTATCAGTAGAACTTCTGTAAATATAAGTACATGCATTAGTACATACATTTGTACACACATATACAAGCCTTTGATAGGATATAATCATTTATTTACCATGGGTAAATTTCCAGAAAGGAAGCTACACTTCACAAACTAATTTTTTTTTTTTTTTTGTGGGAAGAAATCTATTCCTGTTCCCTTTTATATTGGGTTGTTTATCTATTGATTTCTATTTATTTTTCATGTATTATGGAATAAAACCCTTTTTGGGATATGTGCTATGTGTATTAAGAATATGTTCCCGGGCGCTTGGGTGGCTCAGTTGGTTAAGCGACTGCCTTCGGCTCAGGTCATGATCCTGGAGACCCGGGATCGAGTCCCACATCGGCTCCCTGCTCCACGGGAAGCCTGCTTTTCCCTCTCTCACTCCCCCTGCTTGTGTTCCCTCTCTGGCTGTGTTTCTCTCTGTCAAATAAATAAAATCTTAAAAAAAAAAAAAAAAAAAAAAAGAATATGTTCCCTAATTCTATGGCTTGCTTTTTTTCATTTTCTTATCAGTGATTTTAATGACCAAAATATCTAATTTTAGCAAAAATAAATTTTTCTATTTTTTCCTTTGTATTTCATGACTTTTCATCAAAGCAAAGCAATTTTCTCTAGATTAAGCAAATATTTTTCTATGATTTCTCAAAAATGCATATACATTTAGATTTTATGTTTATGTCTATGATCCATCTCAAATATTCATATATGTTGTAAGATAAGTGTCAAGGTAAAATTTTTTTTCCCATGTGCATCTACAGTGGTTCAAGTAGAAATTGTTGAAAAAAATCTCCATTCCCATTGGAATATCTTGGAACATTTGAAAAAAATCAATTTTCTATATATGTGGGAGGTCATGTCTGGACGTGTTACTCTAACTGATCTGTTTTTCTATTAGCTTATACGGCACTGACTTATAGAGTAAATAGTAAGTTCTTTTGTTGTGTTGCATTTAGTAAATAACTAACTTTATTATATAAATATGCACCATTAAGAAAGATTTTCAGGCAACTCTTGGAAAAATCTATATTGAAAAAAATACTATCTTTATTAGTAAAATTGGCCACTACGGACCACTTTTATTCCCACCAATAGTGCTTGAATGGTCCAGTTTTTCAACATCCTTACCAGAATTTGTTATTTTTATATAGTTTTTAGCCATTATAAATAATGCTTAATTATATGTCATTGAGGTTTTAATTTGTTATTTCCTAATGGTTAATGATATTGAATATCTTTTCATGTGTCTATTTGCATGTCCATATCCTTTTCAATGAAATTTTGCTTCCTCTCTAATTGGTTTGTTTTCTTACTATTGAGTTTTGAGAATTCTTTCTATTCTAATACTAGCACTGTCAGATATGTGGCTTGCAAATATTTTCTCTCAGTTTGTAGCTTGTATTTTCATCCCCTTTACAAGGCTGTCAAATTTAAGAACTTTGTCTAGTCCTAGGGGTGCCTGGGTACCTGTAGGTTAAGCATCTGACTCTTGGTTACAGCTCAGGTCAAGATCTTGGGGTCCTGGGATTGAGCTCCCTGGGATCAAGCCCCTGTGTAGGGCTCTGAGCTCAGGTTGGACTCTGCTTGTCCCCTTCCTTGCCCTTCCACTCCTCCCCCATTCCTCCCCTCACTCTCTCTCTCAAATAAATAAATAAACTCTTAAAAAAAAAAAAGAACTTTGTCTAGCCCTAGATTCTAAATATTTTTCCTGATTTTTTCCTAAAGTTCATAGTTTCACATTTTACACTTAAGTTTATGATCAATTTTTCATTAAGGTCTGAGGTTCACATTGAGGTTTATTAAAAAAAATTCTTTTTGTCTATGACTTTCCAATTGCTCCGTTTGTTAAAATGGCTATTCTTCCTCCATTAAGTTGTTTTTGTTCTGTTGTCAAAATCTGTTGGGAATATTTGAGTGGTCTCTGCTGGGTCCCATTAACACCTGTGAGGAGGGGGAAGGGAAGCATTTGGGATGAAGTGATTATCCCCACTCACACTATCTCATTCAGTCTCCCACCTACCATGTGGAGGAGGTGGAGGAGGTGGAGGCTTAGCTCACATTGGATGCTGCCAGCACACTTACCCTACTGGAGGAATCAGAACACTACTTGCTTCTACTGGGAAGGGTACAGAAGATGAACTCCTTGAATGCTCTGTCAACAGCATCCAACAGGGAAATCAGAGTGACAGCTGTTGCTTCCATAGAGGGGAAGGGTATAGCTGGGTAGAATATCTGCTTTCTATTCCTCCTCGCCGAAGTCACGAGTGAGGGCAGTATTTCCATTTGTGTTTGAGTAGAATAGGGTAAGTGTTACTCAGATGTTTTCTGTTCTACTTGGCTACCCTTTTCCTGATCCAGTGATTCAGAGGGACAGCTTTTCCTAGAGTTTCTTTCTATCTCTGTCTATTAGTTATATTGGAGTCTTCTGTGATATATGGAAAACAAAAAGAAAACCCAGAGAACTCACTATCATGTTGCTGGTCAACTCCTGAAATCCCTAGGCAGTGTGCCTTCTTGGCACTTTTGAGAGTCTTACTCTGCTATTTGTGCTGTCGTGTCCAAGATACTTCAGGTGTAAGAGGGAGGACCTGGGAAGAATGGTACTACTTCATCTTGGTCAAAACCAAAGTCCTGCAAATATTTATTGTAAGACTTTAAGTACTGAAATCTGTGAAGGCATTCACTGAACGCATAGTACTTCCATTACAAATATATGATTCTTCTGATACATGCAGTATCTCTAGCAATCTTAAATATATATTACCTGAATGTTTCACAATGTATGATAAAAAACACATAACTGAAAGTCACAGATTCTAGCCAAATAAACATTTTAAATTGGTTTCTATTGCTCTTTTTTGTTGAAATGACTTGGGAAAAAAACCTTATGCATACAAATGAGAGAATTGGATCCATTTTCTTTCCATATTAGTATTAAAATAAGTAGATTCATTTACCCATTTTAAACTTTACATTTATACCGAATTAATGTTTTGAAGTTTTTCTGATCTTTTTAATGAGGTTTTACTGTGATATTTTTCTTCTTGTAGGACTGAGGATATATACTTCTGTTATATAATTGTTTTTTTTCACTAGCTGTTGTTCTATTTATGGCACATAAATGATACATTTGTAATGATGCTATTATATAAAACCATAAAAATATCTAGATTAGTACATTATAAATGATTACAAACCCTCTGTGGACCTCTTATGATTTAAGTAATCTCCTAGGTCACAGTCCGGATCCCAGACTGGCTTCTTATTCGTTCCTTATTTTCTAATTGCAAGTTGCAGATGTTTAAATATATTTCTCTCTTCTGTAGAACTAGCTTCCTTCTTCCTGGAGGCTACTGAAAATAAGCTCTTTTCAGTATAAGGATTTTATCACTAATTACCAATGGAAAATAGGGCATAACAAAAGGCAGTCAACACAAACAAGCTTCCAGAATCTTAAACTGCCATCCAGCTTTGTTGTTCTGGTTGTTTCTTCCTTCTTTCCCTCTTTGAAAAAGCACCAGAATCACTTATTTCTTGTTTTCTCCATTCTATTACTATGAGAGAAACTGACTGCTCCTCTTCCTCTCGAGTCCCTCACAGCTTCAATGTGTCTTTCTTTGAACATAACCAAAAGTCATTACAGAAATCTACTTTTGTGGTGCTTTGCTGCGTCCCAGCTAGAACTACAGAAGTGTTCCCAGCAATCTCAATATACAATTTATTAAAAAAAAGTCACCCTAGAGACTATGTGTTTTTATAATCCTATTAACATTTCTAATATTTAGAAAACAGAGGAGATGGCATCAGTGGTTGGGGAGTTATTGTAACATTTTCTACTGTCCCTCATGATAGAAATTCTGCCAAAGACTAGAGAATGGAATAACATAAATAATCTCAAGTTTTGAAAATGAACAGTCAGATTTACTATGAAGCTAAATGTGTTTTCAAATATTTCATCTACCTGCATAGGTCCTTACCGAGGTTTGAAGATGGACCAAACAGTGTGCTTACATTGCTGAATATTAGGTCATAATATTTATACATTAATATTATATATATATGTTTTATAAAAGTAGAATACTTAAATGACATTCAATTTAAACTGCTCTTTCCAACTGAAAACATTTTAAAAAATCAATGTAATTTACTATATCAACATAAAAATCATCTGATACAGAAAAATATTTGAAAAAAATCCAATACACATTTAGGATAAAAGCTCTTAGTAATCTAGGAATAGAGAGGAATTATCTCAATTTTTAAAAAGTGTGTACAAAAAGCCTGCAGCCAACATCATACTGAATGATAAAAGACTGGTTAGTGTTCCACAAAGACTGAGAATAAGAGAGGAATGTCTACTCTAACCACTCTTACGCAACATATTACTGGAAGTTCTAGCTACTAAGACACTGCAAGGATAAGAAATAAAAAGCAAAAAGATTGGAAAGGAGGAAATAGATTTGTATTTACACATGACATGTTTATCTATGCATAAAATCTGAAAGAATATTAAAAAAACTCATAACTAACAAGTGAATTCATTATGATTGCAAAATACAAAATCACACAAAATATTGCATTTCTATATACTAACAACTGACCTGTAGAAATGGGTATAAAAAAACAAAGTATCATTAAAATTACTCCAAGGAAAATAATGTACATGGGTTAGCAAAATATATGTGAAATATCTCCACTTAATAAAATGTGTACTGGATTCGTATTGTGAAAATTACAAAATTCTGATGAAAGAAGTAAAAAAGGGACCTAAGTAAATGGAGTGACATAACGTGGTCATGGATGGGAAGTAATTGTTAAGATGTCAATTTTCCTTAGGTGAATCAATAGGGGGAATGTAATTTGGACCTAAACCTAAGCAATATTTTTTTTTGCAGACATATAAAAAGTGATTATGAATAGCTAAAACAATTTTGAAAATGAAGAATAAAATGGGAAGAATAATCCTAATATTAAAGCCTCTTAGATAGCTACAGTAATCAAGATAGTGTGATATTTGGAGAGAAACAGACACATAGATCAAGGGAACAAATTAGAAGACCCAGAAATAGACCCACTCAAATAGTTCCAACTTATTTTTATCAAACGAGCAAAAGCAATTCAGGGGAGGAAGGACAGACGTTTTGACAAATGAAGCAATTGGAAATCCATAGGCAAAGACACTGAATCTCAGTCTAAATTTCAGAGCTTTACTCAAAATTGATCACAGACTTAAATGTAAAAACAAACATTTTAGAAAAGAACTTTTAGAAAATCTTTGGAAACAGGTCTAGGCAAAGAGTCCTTAAACTTGATAGCAAAAGCAAAATCCACAAAAGGAAAAATAACAAAGCTTGATCTCATCAAAATTTTAAAACTATTTGCTCCATAAGTGATCTTATGACAAAGATGAAAAGACAAGCTACAGACCAGGAGGAAATATTTGTGATCCACATAACTAACAAAGGGCCAATATCTAGAATATATAAAGGATTCTCAAAAGTCAATAGTAAAAACAAACAAATAATCCCATTAGAACCTGGGCAAACATATGTCAAACATTGTTGGTGGTATTCTAAAATAGAACAGTCATGCAGGTAAAGGGGATGCTAGTTTCTTATAAAACTAAACATTTTCAAACAACTCAGCAATTGCATACTTGGGCATTTGTACCAAAGAAATCAAAAATTATATTCACACAGATGTTTATATCCATTTGTTCATAAACAAGTGTTTATAATAGCTTTATTTATATTAGCCAAATACTGGAGGCAACTCGGACATCCTTCGATTGGTAACTGATCAAACAAACTAGGGTATATCCATACCATGAATTACTACTCAGCAATAAAACAAAACTGTTGAATGGGCAACTTGGGTCAATCTCAGGGGAATTCTGCTGACTGACATAAGTCCAGTCTCAATATATGAAATATTATATGATGCCACTTATATAACACTCATGAAATGAAAAAACTCTTCAGATTAAGACCCGATTAGTGGTTGCTAGGGAGGAAGGGCAGTGGCTGTGTTTATAAAAGTGTGGCATAAGGGACACATGGAGTGGAACTGTCCTGTATCTTGATTGTGTTAGATACACAAACATAGACATGTGATGAAACTGTACCAAAGATATACACATGCACACACACATACCAAGTGCATATGAAATGGGTGAAACCCAAATAATGTTGGCAGATGCTATCAATGTCAACTTCCTGGCTGTGCTATTACCCTCTAGTTAGGTAAGATGTTACCTTTGAAGGAAACTGACTAAAGGGTAGGCAGAATATGTCTGTATCATTTCTTATAAGTGCATGTGAATCTGTAATCACAAATTTTTTTAAAAATTTAAGGAAGTCATCAATGTGTACAATTAGATACTGTTGTGGGTAATGGGAAATAGACTGGAAGTAAATGCAATAAAAATCAAGAGTTATCTCTAGGGAAAAAAAATAATTTGTACTTTCTAAATATCTCCCACCCATCTTTTCTTCCAGCCTTATCTGGATTAGACACCACGCTCCATAGTCATAATATTCCCTCACTTACACTTCTACCTTCCTTGCATTCTCTCCATCATTCTTCCCTGGCAAAAACACCAGCCTTGGTTATGTCCAATTCTTCAGGCACTCCAAGACACTTTACCCTGCCTCTGAGAGGAGGACTGTGACATAACCTTGATGACATACAATCTCTAAGACCAAAAACTCAGGTGGGTTTGCAGCGCTGCCTGTATACACCCTCCCTATCGCCATTGTTCATTCACTCCCCCAGTCTCCCAGGTCTACAAATTCAAATCTTTGCTTCTCTTTCCAAAAGTCAAGAGCCTTTTTTTCCACTCTTTAGCTAATTTGGTGATTTTGTTTCTTTTTTCCCTAAGAAAATGAAAACGAAAAGGAGAGAAGTTCCATACTCCCAAACCCATCAACATGCCTTCATGTTTCTTCTCCTGTTTATTCTTAGGATAGAATATCTGATCATGCATCCTTGCCCAGCATTTTTGGAGCGGTCAGGGTTAGGATTCCTTCTTGACCATGCAGGCTGTAGTTCAAAAATTCCATCTACTGGATGAGACAAACATGCTACACTGTCTTCCATAGAGAAAAACCTCTTCCTTGACCTCCCTATTCCTCTTTAGTTATTGACCTAGTATCATTTAGAAAAATACTTCTCAAAAAGTCATTCCCTCTTCTCCAGGTTTTCACATTTAAACTTACTCCCATTAGATATTCTTACCCACCATACATCCCAAACTGCTTGTGTTCATATTATCAACGTCCTCCACATTTCTAAGTTCAATGACTGGTCCTCACTTTGAACATTACTCTGTTTGACACTATTAACACCACAATTAAAATAAAAAACACAAAAAACGTTTCTTATCTTGACCTCATAGACAATAATCCCTGTAGGTATTCTTTCTATATCACAAACCACTTCTTAGGCTTCTTTGCAGTTTCTTCTTCCTCTTCTCTATCACTAAATGTTGAAGATGCCCAGGGCTAAGTCCTTGGATCTCCTTTCTTTTTCTCTCTATATTCATTTCCAAGTGACCTATTCCTGGCCCCCATAGGAGTTTCAAATACTAAATATATGACTCCTACTTTCTATCTTCAGTTCTGATTCTTCTCTGAATTCTAGACACATCAATATCATCCTTTATCTCTTCATTTGGATGTTTCTTAAACGCCTCAAGCTTAACATGTATACTAGAGAATTCCTGATATTCTCCTGTTTCTTTTTCATCTCTCTACTCAGTCTTGTTCAGACCACGACTTTGGAGGTATCATTGGTTTCTTTCTTTCACTTACCCTCTATACCCAACCCATAATCAAATTCTATAATTTCTATATCCAAAATGTATCTAGAATCTGATCACAAATTATCAGCTCCAACTTGTTTTCTAAAATTCTCTTTTCAGGCCACCATAATCTTTTATATACTTATTTAATAACCTCCAAACCTGTTTTGCTGTTCTTTTCTTTGCTACGTAAGGGTTATTCTCCCAACACAGCTTGAATGATCCTCTTAGAATGTACATCAACTTATCTTTATTCTTATGGTTCAAAATTCATGAAGAATTTCAGTCTGGCTTCACACTATATCATTGAAATTTTAAAGTTATCTCATCCAGCTGCATTATTTAACCTAACTAAAATAAAAAGCAGATTCCTCTATAATTTATCAAATAAGTAGGTACAAATTTATCAAGATTAGTAGATACAAATAACAAAATTAACTTTGTATTAGTAGATACAAATAACAAAATTAACTAAATGGACCTCATGTCCAAGAACTGAAAATATACTTCTCTTTCAATCACATATGAAACCTTTACAATATTTCATCATATTATAAGTCATAAAGCCAACTACCAAAATTTTAAAAAATCAGATTCATACATTCATTGTTCTGGAAATTAGATAAGACATTTTTTTAAAAGGATGGCTAGAAAATACCCAAATATTTGGAGATTAAGAAATACATTTCTAAGTACACCCCTGGTCAAAGAAGAAGTGATAACAGTTATCAAATATTTTGAGTTGAATGATAATGAAAATATTACACATAAAAGCTGGTGAGGAATGACATCACTAGGAGTAGTGATCCTTGAGGCTCTGACCCTTCACACACACAAAAACAAATAAGCTGGAAAGAACTAACAGAATCAATGTGTTTGGACTTTTGGAATTTACTCAAAAACTTACAACAGTGAAGGGAAAGCTTAAGAGAGAAAGGAGCTGCTGCACTGTGTAAAGTACAGTGGCAATTTAAATTGCCTGCCCACCATCTACCACTTGCCAGATTGGTGGCACCCATAAGATGGCGGCCCATACAGTATCAGGTTGCAGGTGCAAAGGTTTGCCTTTGTTTCCTCTGACTTGAAGTGTCCCCAGGGCTGGGGTGGCTCCCTCGGTGGCTTTTCTCAGAAGGATATGAAGGCAGAAGTGCTGGTTTCAGTAGTCTGCGACAAGGAGTAATAAGAAAAAGACAGACTTTCCAGATAACAAGCCTGGAAAGGAAGGGGTTGGGAAAAGAGATAACGTGAAAAGGTGAAAAAATAAGGGCTTTTTTTAAAAGCTCATTCACACACTGGGTAGTGGAGAAGTCCATGGGCATAAACATGGCTGAATGCATGTTCAGAAAAGGCTTGAGAAGACCCTATGCTTTCATTGTGGCTGGCCTTCAGGTTCCATGCAATTAGGAATAGGCTAAGGCAGAGTTTCAAAAGGCCTGGATTAATGTTGGAGTGCACCAATATAAAGCCAATCTATACAGACTGGGAGAATTTTCCTTTCTTTTTCTCCCCCCTCCCCACCGTGTGTGTGTGTGTGTGTGTGTGTGTGTGTGTGTGTGTGTCTTTCTCTCTCTCCTTAATTCTAAGCATTTAAGGAAATAGTTAAAATTCTAGCTGACCTTTAAGCTACAAAAATTCAGACTTCAGTGGCAATATGATAAAGACTACGGGGTTTACATGAAATAGTTTAGAAAAGGTATTAGGGGTGCCTGGGTGGCTCAGTCAGTTAAGTGTCTTCCTTTGACTCAGGTCATGATTTTGGTCCCAGGATCAAGATCTGCATTGGGTTCCCTGCTCAGTGGGGAGCCTGTTTCTCCCTCTCTCACGCTGCCCTTTCCCCCACCCTCTGCTCATGCTTGCTCTCCTGTGCTCTCTTGAGTATGCTCTCTCTCAAATAAACAGATAAAACTTTAAAAAAATTTTAAAAGATATTAAATAAACACCAACAAAGCCAACAACTTCCCACATATGCACAAAAATCGTTCTCAGTTGTATTATAGACCTAAACGTGAAAGGAAAAATTGAAAAATGTTTAAAGATGAATGCAGAAAACATCTTCATTACCATGGAGTCATGAAGAATTTTTTAAAAGATTTCATTTATTTGTTTGAAAGAGACAGAGAGAGTACAAGATGGGGGAGGGTCCAAGGGAGAAGAAGACTCCTCACCGACTGGGGACTGCTGATGCAGGGCTTCATCCTGGGACTCTAGGATCATGACCTAAACTGAAGGCAGACACTTAACCAAATGATCCAACCAGGCACCCTGAAGAATTTTTATTAGACAAGATACAAATACTAACATAAGAGGAAGGACCAGTAAATTCACTCATTTAAAATTAAGTACTCTTGTTCGCCAAAATTTAATATCAATGAATGAAAATGCAAGCCACAGAGTGAGAGAAAATATTTGAAACACATATAACTGAAACATATTCATATCCAAACTAAAATTTTAAAAAATAAATAACAACAAACTCTTGTAAACAAACAAAACCAATAGAAAACAATGGGTGACAGACTGACCTGGCAATTTACAAAATAATAATCTAAATAACGATAAATATAAGAAAAGGTACTCAATAGTATTTATAATAGGAGAGATTATAGTTGTAAATACAATAATGTATACCTGCACACCGCCAAACTTAGCATAGTCTTCCAACTGATGGCAAGTGTGTAGTATGCTAATAGTGTGGTTTTGAATAGGTATAAATATGAAAGCGTTTGCCACTATGTAGTTAAGCTCACAATGAACATAACACATGACCCAGAAATTACGCAGATGTTTGCATATGTACCTGAATCCTTGTACACACTTTTTACAGCAGCACTGATAATGATAGCCTAATGCTGGAATCAATCCACATGTTTATCAACAGCACAAGAGATAAAGTTATATTTTGACATAGAACTACCTTTCAACAGTGAAATGAGCTACATTCAATAACTCAGTAACAGTGGATGAATTTATCAATATAAAATTGAATGATAGAACCAGCACATAAAATGAAAATGCCACTGATTTTATTTCTACAAAGGTCAAAAAGAGGCAAATCTAAATTAAATTATATAGGAGTGTGTATAGATGTTTAAACTATACAGAAAAGCAAATAAATGACTACTAGTAACGACAGAATGATGTGCCGTGGTTACTTGGATGTTCATTATTGCACTTATTTTAAATGAATGTATTAAGTTCTATATTTTTGTTATATAGTTTACATTATAGGGTAAGAAGTATGCATAAGATTTACTTAATGTCACTATCAAAATGCAAGAATAGTTCTTGGTGTTAAGAATAGAACATTCTGTTCTTGCAAGCATATTGTCCAGGAAGTGAAGGGGACATTATATGGCACACCTTCTTGGGCAGCTGCTTTGGCACTGCTCAACTGTATAATGTAGGTGCACATAGAAGACTGGGGAACTAAGAGGAATATGAGCCTTTGAGAAAAGTTGTGCTTCCTAAGCACTCCCAAGTGTAAGGGGTTTATTATTATCTTGTCGCTAACTGTACCTTAGGCTGCTGTGGCCTGGGGATATACCTAACATAGTAACATTAGGCAAATAAATGCAAGTCTTGCTGTTTTATATTTAGTATTTATCCAATCCATCTTTCTATCCATTATTTATTGAAAAGTCATTTTTGGAAACCACCTAAGATATTATTTTAAACCATAATGACATTTATCGTATTATGTATGGGAAGTAACATGCTTGGTAAAGAAAACTAGAAAAATAGAGAAAAGCACATAGAAACCTAAATGACATGGTTGTTCCAACATCTAGCTAATAGTCAGGTAATATGTAATGCATATATCATAGATGTATATTTATATATTATCATTATTGTGTAAAAAATATCTATATATAAGAAGGTCAACTCCTTGGCATTGATACTGCAAAAAATGTCCTGGTTCATGACTTGCCTTTAATTTCTATAGGGTTTTTCAAAGCATTTTTAAAATTTAACATTTTTATGTAACCATTTCTATCAGAATTTTTAATTATAGTCTTTATCTTTGGTGTCATGTTTTGAGAACCCTTACTATCTCTAATTTACAAAGCTATTCATAGTTTTGTCTGGGATGTGTCTGGGTTATGTTTTTAATGTTTATATGCAATATAACTGGAATTTATTTTTATTTATTTTTAAGGAAAGGATGTAATTTTATTTTTAACTATAAAAAGCAACCAATTATCCTAATACCATTATTTAAGTAAACTACTCATTTACTACTCATTTCATATTCTTTGTTACAATATAAATGCTGATGTTTACTTTTGCCTTTATGTTAGCCTTACATTTTTCCCCACTAATAAAATTGTACTGTTGCTTGAATACAATAGGCCTTAATTACTAGAAGGCTATAGAGCACATTTTAAAATATGACCTGTCATTTTATTAAATTTTTCACTCCTTTCTTGACTATTCTCATTCAATTTAATAGATGTTTTATAATCATCTTATCAAGTTCAAAAATATCCCTATGTGATTATGTTTGTAATTGTACTTATGTTTATTTTAGGAGAGGATCACTTTCTTTTTGAATTTTTATCATCTTAATTATGGTATGTCTCTTCTCTTTTATTCAAATAACTTATTAAGTATCTTACCTTATACTTTTTCTAACATTATAGCCTGAAATATTTCTAGATGAGCCTACTGGTGTTATTTTACACTTTTGCTTGTTTTAGATGCTGGATCTCTTGTCCATTTTAATTTTTCCACTTGACTTTCTGACAAAATATTACTTTGAAATTATTTCTTATGATCACTGCTTTTTGAGTATTTCTTTTCTCTGTAGCACTTAGGTTACTTAGTGTTTTACTGAGTCAAGATAAAGTTGGGCACATGTAGAGTTCCATGAAATTTACCAGCTTTTATGTGGTGGATATCTGCAAGAAAATAATTTGGTTTTTCCTCAGTCTAAACTGCTTTCTATTCTAGTACATCCTATCTACTTTACATTATATTTCATTATATTTTGGAGTATTATTCCTTTTCTATCTGTTAGTAACAGAAATCTGTATCCTTGCAAAAAAAAAAAAAGAAGAAGAAGAAGAAGAAAAAGAAAAAGAAAAAGGAATCTGTATCCTTTGAGGGGCCCAAGCAAAAGAAGCCTCAAGATTCTAATACTTAGGGCGCCTGGGTGGCTCAGTTGGTTAAGCGACTGCCTTCAACTCAGGTCATGATCCCAGAGACCCGGGATCCAGCCCCACATCAGCCTCCCTGCTCGGCGGGAAGCCTGCTTCTCCCTCTCTCACTCCCCCTGCTTGTGTTCCCTCTCTGGCTGTGTTTCTCTCTGTCAAATAAAAAAAAAATCTTAAAAAAAAAAAAAGATTCTAATACTCAAGAGATAGAAGAGAGGACGATTTATCCAGTAGCTCTCTTGTTGGTCCAGGACGGCCATATGTGTAACTCCGTCAAACATTCCATTTTGCACCTGTATGTAAGTGCTGAGCATTGCCACAAGCAGTCCACTCTCCTTAGTCAAAGAAATCTTGAGACCAAAAGGAAGAAATGAGTATGTGTAGTTGAGCTGAGGTGCATTAGGTCAAACCTTTGGGAGAAGATTGTGGCAGCAGCAGCAAAAGCTGCAGGAATGGTGGGCTGAACCCAAGTGAGACGGGGACAGAGAAGTGCTTGAAATGTACTAGTGCCTCCTCTGTTCTTGCTCCACACACCTTCCACTGAGGACTTTCAGGTGACCCTTCACTGTGAATCAACACTTATCTCTACCCTTTTGAAAGTTCCAGAGCTACATGTCACTTGTTTTCATATATCTATCCATGGATATTCCGCAGACACATGAAACTAATGTTCAAAAATGAACTCACTATCCATTAGTCGAGTACTAAGTGCCAGGCTCTGTTCTAGATTTTGACAGAGAAGACATGAACAAAACAGTCACAATCTCTGCCTGCAAAAATTCATACTTTAGTAAAAAAGAAAATCAATACAGACAGTAATTTAAGCATGGGAATGCAAACAATTAGGAAGGTTAGCCAGGAGAAAGAGTAACATGGGATAGACTAGGATATTTCATACTAAAACTGTGGTGAGTCTCCAACAGGTGAATAGTGGCATGGGCAGTGGATGCGTGTAAAAGTGGATGGATCCGGTAGGGGGTTACTCAGTGAGATGAAAAAAGCTCAAAAAGAAACTTTGCAAGTGGTCTGAAGACAGTATTTCAGGTTATTCTCAAATGCAAACCAGACCATATGTGCTTCTTCCCCATTGTCCTCAGGATAAAGATCTGTGAAGTTCAAAGAGCATCTGGACATGGCTTACTCCTCTTTATTCTAATTTTGCCTGTCCCGGTGAAGTCTATACTTCCATTCAGATTGAACTATTTTCATATTCCTGAATGTAAAATACTGTCTTCAATCTTCAGGAACTTTTGCACATTTTGTTCCTTCTTTCTATAGCTTTATCCATCCAACACTCTGCCCTCAATAGTTCATCTGATCTTGCATATTCACCTTTTGTTTTTTAAAGTTTCTATTCAAATTCCAGTTAGTTAACATACAATGTAATATTTTTTTCGGGTGTATGATATAGTGATTCAACACTTTCGTACAAAACCAGGTGCTCATCACACCAAGTGCACCCCTTAATCCCCATCACCTAGTTCAACCATCCTCTCACCCATCTCCCCTAACGTAACCATCAGTTCTTTATAGTTAAGTCTGTTTCTTTGTTGCCCCCTCTTGCTTTTTTCCCCTTTGTTCATTTGTTTTGTTTCTTAAATTCCACATGTGAGTGAAATCACATAGCATTTATCTTTCTGTCACTGATTTCTTTCACTTAGCATATTATTTCTAGCTTTATCCATGTCATTGCAAATGGCAAGATTTTGTGTTCTTCTTTATGACTGAGTAATAGTCCATTGAGTAGCAAGTTATACTTTAGATTGCATTTAGAAATCATTAGAACATGTTTATTGTATTATGTTCTTCTTCCTTTATGTCACTGCAGTATTATTATTGGCTTCTCAGAAAAGCTCTCTTTTCATCTCAATGTTTCCTACTTGTATCATCTTCTATCTCATATTTCAGAGCCAAAATATTCTTTTTTTTAAGATTTTATTTATTTATTTGCAAGAGAGACAGATAGTGACAGAGATAGTGAGAGACAGCACAAGTGGGGAGGAGAGAAGAAGCAGGCTCCTACTAAGCAGAGAGTCTGACATGAGGCTCCATCCCAGGACTCTGGGATCATGACCTGAGCTGAAGGCAGACTCAGCTGCCTGAGCCACTCAGGTACCCCAAGAGCCAATATATTCTTGAAATTTTTTTAGAGGACAAAACAAGAGTTTTATAAAATTTCTTCCTATTTCTGTTACAATATTTTATTTTTGCTGTTTAATACAGCAAACCTTCTATTAGATTTTTTACTATATGAGAAAAATCAATATAATTAAAGACAAGCAAATGACAAACTCAGAAAACCTCAACCGAGACTTTTATGCGAATCAATAAGAAAATGATTGACAATCCAATTAAAAATAGAAGATCCTGGTGGTTGGTACTGGGGACACCTAAAGCGTGGAGCACTGGGTGTGGGGAATGGGGAATGAATCTTGGAACACTGGAAAAAAAAAATTAGTAACAATAAAAAAAATAAATAAAGAAAAATAGAAGATCTGAAATTTTAATTCAGAGAAAAGTATATATAAGTGACTTTTAAATGTATGAGAAGATGCCCTATATTAATCATAATGAGAAATGTAAATTAACAACCAATAACAATTTTTCACCTATCAAAATATTAAAAATAAATTTTTTATTTGTGGAAAAAACATAAATTTATTTTTCTTCTTTCTTTGTGTCTTAGTTATCTTTCTAAAATACAATTATATATTTATAATTATATTTGATTATATAATAGATAAAGACCAAATTCCTCTTCCTGGCATTCAAGGCTCTGCATTTGAAATGTCATTTTCTGCTTTCATGCCTGTCCTTGAGTTATACTGCTATTTTGAAGAAGGACATCTTTCTTTTCTGCCTGTCATTATGCATGATTTTCCTTTGTTTAGAGCTCTTTCATATCTTCTGTAAATTACATGCTTCTACTCATCTGTTACTATGGGTGAAAAAACACTCTATTCTCTTTTCTTCTAAGTTTTCTACACAATGGTACATAATTGTTTTTACCTGCCTCCCTAGTCTGCTCTGATTTCCTTGATGGAAATAAATATATTTATAAATATATCTCCTTCATTGACACAGAGCAAATGTTCATTGAATAAATAAATGCTTTGAAATGAAAAATAAGTATTATAGGCATTTTATTACTTTGTCATTTTATAGCTTTATTAATGTATAATTGAGGAATATTAACCTACACATATTCAAAGTTATAATTTGACCAGGAGGTAGGGGATAGGCAAAATGGGTGAAGAGGAATGGAAGATACAGACTTCTACTTAAGGAATGAATAGATCACAAGAATAAAAGATATAGCATAGGGAACACAGTAATTAAAATAATGATGTATGGTGACATGATAGATGTCATGTTCTTTTAAGTTACTTATATGATGCCATATGTATCAATATCTAGTTCTTTTTTATTGTTGGTTAGATTTTATTGTATTGATATACTAAAATTTGTTTATCTCTTCTTTTGTTTCAGGACATGGATTAAAATTAATTAGCATGAAACCAGAGAGGGAGACAAACCATAAGAGACTCTTAATCTCAGGAAACAAACTGAGGGTTGCTGGAGGAGAGGGGAGTGGGAGGGATGGGTAGCTGGATGATGGACATTGGGGAGGGTATGTGCTATGGTGAGTGCTGTGAATTGTGTAAGACTGATGAATCACAGGCCTGTACCCCTGAAATAAATAATACATTATATGTTAATTTTCAAAAAGAGGGAAAAAAAGAAAATAAAAATAAAATGTATCAGCCCCGGAAAACTTCATGCATACTTTTAAATGTTATTTTGACTTTTTTACTCATGTTTAGACTATTGTGCCTCTTTTAAAATAATTCATTATGTAAAGTATTTCTTTATTAAAACAGAATGAAAACAGAAGTTTCCATGATTCTAAGGCCTAAGCTCAGAGTTGGCATAACCTTAGTTCAACAAAACGTATTTTCAAAGCAAGTCACAAAGCACACATTCAAGGAAAGAGAGGGACAGACTCAACCTCTTGTGGAAGGAATGTCATGTGCCTCTTTGATGGTCATCTTTGTATACAGTCTATCATGAAAAAATTGGTAAGAGTTCTACCAGCAGGGAAATGGAGGCATGAATTGTGTTAGATTAACATAGATGAATCAAGACATCTAAATGAGCACTGTTCTTGTTAAGGTAGTCAATTTGGATCCAATGCT
This sequence comes from Spilogale gracilis, assembly GCA_004023965.1. Classification (NCBI taxonomy): domain Eukaryota; kingdom Metazoa; phylum Chordata; class Mammalia; order Carnivora; family Mephitidae; genus Spilogale; species Spilogale gracilis. The sequence continues at coordinate 54,947 of PITA01011886.1, forward strand.
TTAAATTTTAGTATTATATCAATTTCCCCAAATATTGAGAATTACTAGGTTGTGCATAAAGTACCATTCCTTTATTATGATTCTCCATTGTGTGAATAAAACAAAGCAAGCAATTAAAGCATTAAGCCTTCCAAAATCATCAAGGTGAAGAATAGACTTCTGAGGCAAAGACTCCAGGAGAAATGTGATGGGATCTATTCCTTTTTAATTTATTTTTCTGCTAGAGGAAGTAAAAGTCAGATTTGGAGACTTTTGGTAAAAGTCTCTAGTAACAGGTATAATCTTCTTTAACTTAATCTGCCCAATGAGGAGTAAAAACAAGATGGTGACACTGACAAAAAATAACCATACATTTTTTCTTTACTATCTTGCTTTTCTAAGTATGTATTTTCTGCCCCTGTTCTGTGGTTTAAAAGCAAATCATAGCTAAATACCCCAATGAAGACAAGCAGAAGAACAGAGCCAAAGAACAGTAAGTCCAGAGCATAACCTGACACAGCCAGAAATGTTTAGGGAAACTAGTACATGGTCAGAGGGCACACAAGAGAGATATTTGGAAAGCCATATCAGAAAGAAGACCTATTTCTTTGCCATTTTTTCTTAAGGTGAGGGGAAACATTTTACATTTTGGAACTGGTAGCATGAAATATTTTCAGTTTCTACATTTTACTACATTCTACCTGCTGAATGTAGACACTTGGTACTTTTTTTTTTTAATTAAACTTCTTTCTGAAGATTTCATGGCAAAGGTCCTAGCAAGGGGATTATACCAACCCCTATTCATCTCTTATGGCAATCATTCTCTACTGTCCTATGTAATGGAAATATATTGGCAAAGGCAAGTTCTTAAGAAGAGTTAGGAGTTACCAAACTGAGAATATTTATGTAGAGTGAATATCTAAAATGTGGACCTGAAGAAATATATCTTAGTCCAAACTTAAGGAAAATATTTAAAATTTCAAACTTTTTAGGTAAGCTTTTCTTACTGAAAATTTATTATTACATGTATATTTTTTTATTTATTTTTTACTTTTTATGAGGATTTTATGACCCCAGAAGGAGTAAAGCAAGCCTCTCAAGCTGAGGATGACATTCTTAAGATTCTTCCTCAAAAAACACAAAGTCCTGAATTAACGCCCATACTTGTCTAGGTTGAAATGTTGCATATGAAGGAGATCCATATACTTCATTTATTCTTAGGGTGAGCTTTTCAACCAAAATCAAATTTAAAACCCTTGGATATATGCCCATTCATACAAAAGGCAGAAATATTGGCATATAGAAGATAAAAATTTGCAAGATGGCACAATGCCTAGAGAAAAACATTACAAAATCTGGGCTCATCCCCAACTTCATTGTTGACTTTCCACATAACCTTGAAGCTTATCATTTAACTCTTTCAAAGCCTTGTTTTCCCCAACTGTATAATGTGATACTTAAGAAACTAATTTATTTTATTCATATGTAACTGAATGTACATGGAATGTCTTTTAGGGATACACAAGAACCTGACAATTTAGGATGCCTTTGGGAAATGCTCACTGGTTGCTGAGTTACAGGTATGTAAAATATTGCTCATTGTCTAATCATTTACTCCTTTTTGCATTTTGTACCCTGTGTGTTTTATTGAAAAAGAGAGGAGAGGAGAGGAGAAGAATAGAGGAGAGAGAAGAAAGGGAGAAGGAAGGAAGGAAGGAAGGAAGGAAGGAAGGAAGGAAGGAAGGAAGGAAGGAAGAAAGGAAGGGCTTACAACAGTTGCAGGGGCTTACAACTCTTTATAAAATTGATACATTGCATTAATTATAGAGATTTGAGTTTTACTAACTATCACTTCAAAAAATCAGTCTGGATCATTATCAATTATCTCTCAACCCAAGTTTTATTTATATTACTTACAATGGCAAAGGCTATATATAGTGAGATTGAATAAACCATTACATTTAGGAAACTATTGTGCAAAAAGTGAGCACTGTTAATTTCTGAAAGAAAGTCTACTTCTGAAATGTTTCAACCATTCCTACTCAATTAAAAAAAACAATGTTCATTTTTAAAAAGTACAGGAAAGTATCAACAAAACAGTAAGTTAAAGGGCAAAGCAGACTGGCTAGAAGGAGTGGACATTAAAGGGCTTCTGCACTCCTTGCTAAGGGCAGTTACAGTGTTTGGATTTGTCAATTTATCCATTTCCGCCATGACATAGCAGAAATCTTTTGTTCTCTCTGAATATCATTGCTTTCAGAAATAAACAGAGTGATCCTCCTCTTTCAAACTCAGCAATTAAAATATAACATAAAACTGGTTCTATTGTTCTTTTTTTTTTTTTTAAGATTTTATTTAGTTGACAGAGAGAAACACAGCTAGAGAGGGAACACAAGCAGGAGGAGTGAGAGAGGGAGAAGCAGGCTTCCCGCGGAGCAGGGAGCCTGATGTGGGACTTGATCCCAGGTCTCCAGTCGCTCAACCAACTGAGCCACCCAGGCACCACCTGGTTCTGTTGTTCTTATGACATGGATCAGGAACGTTTGTTTACTACTTTCCAGCTCACTCTGGCCCTTCTTCTGCTGACTTGTTAGATTTCTTTAAGATGTTTCCTGAGTTTTACTTCAGTTGAAGACTAATCCTACAGACTATACTGCAGTTTCAAAAAAGCATCCATTGGAATGGCAACAGAGAAGCCTCAGTGTTCTTGGGCATGAAATTTCTCTATTGTGAACCCCCTTCCATAATTCTAGGAATATATAATATACACATGGTTCCTTTAAATAAAAATCTAATAAAAACATGATAATCCATATTGACTGACTTAATTACCTATGCTGATAGAGGAGGAATCAACAACTTGTAAAATACAATTGGTTTTGACACTCAGCTCATAGATTATATAATATTTTAATTCTATATAAGACACAGTGTATGCTTGGATAGGTGGTTTTACCTTCCCTGTTAGATAATTTATATGTATTTATTAAACTGATATAAAATGAATATCATTTTAACCTTAAAACAATTGTTTTCTTTAATGTTATCTGCATTAAATTCAGTAACATTATTTTCATTGCTGTGCAGTTGAACAGACAGCATTCTTCACTGTCAATAACTTAAGTTGTTGGTTTAGGTTTAATATTCAGTGATTTAAAAATTTTTAATGGAAAAAAGGTAAGTTCTCTAGAATATTTAATATTACCTAGGCGTATGGGGAATGACAATATTGAGTGAACCTAGACAACACGGAGCTTGCAGCAGACTGCAATGACGACATACTTTGGGAAGGAAGACTGAATATGTGAGAGAAGGAAAGCCTGTGTATCATCGTTCTCAGCATTTTCTTTTCATGTTTTCCTATTAGATTTTCTGCATTTTCTTTCTATCCATGCCATAGCAATCTTGATGAATGTCAATGAAGTGATAAGTTGCTTCGCAGACAATCATGTGAATTTTTGAGGGAGGTGTTAACAAAATGCCAACCCATAGTTTAAAAAAATATATATGAATGTATGTATGTATGTGTGTGTGTGTCTACATATATATATATATATATTCTTTTAGATTGAGTCACCCATTTGTCATAGTATTTTGATGGTAACCATGACTACACAGTATGATTTCGACTGTCCAATATCTGCTCATCTCATCTTGTTCTCTTCCTATTTACCTCAAAGAGATGCAAAAGCCATTTTGATATAACTGTGAAAATAACAAAATACTATAGTCAGAGGGATTATAAAAATAAAGGGCCCTCTTCAATTTTCTGTATCCCAGGGATTATTTGAAGAGTAATAAAAGCTCATGGCTTTCAAAAATGATATAAAATATTACCATAAGAAAAAAGAAGCAATAAGACAGTATCTAAACCAAATGATGAATAAGTTGACACATTCAAGTTACACACCAAAAATAAAAGCAACCTATCAGTAAATAAAACAGAACAAAACCAATATCATTTTCAACAGATGAGAGCCCTTCTAGAGCCTACAAACATATGGCAAAGGAATCACTGCTTTTTTAAAGCAAGAAACAGCAAAAAATAATAAAGCAAATTTCAAATAAGCTAATACACAGTAGACCCCATTTCACAGAAACACCTCCTCCAGGAATGATACAATTTTAAAGCAGAGTTCCCTGTACATCTTACAGTCCAATTTAAACACTGAAAACGAAGTCAAAGTAGCATCAGGTGTACTAATAACCATTCATATAATCGGGCAAACCACCGTATATCCTGAACCAGCTCATGTCTAGTACTACAGCCCTGTAAATACAAAAACCACCGAACAATTTAGTGCCTTGAAACATTATTCAAAAGTTCACTAGATTCAAAATGACACAAGATGGGACCAGGGAGGGAGACAAGCCATCAAAGACTCTTACTCTCAGGAAACAAACCTAGGATTGCTGGGGGGTGGGTGGGGAGGGATAGGGTTGCTGGGATGTGGAAAATAAATAAATAAATAAATAAATAAATAAATGTTCACTGGATTCAAATTCTATGTCTTTTACTGGTCCTGTAACTGTGGGAGTGATTGTAGCTATTTGCCTCAGTTTCTAGACAGATCTCTTTAAGTGTTCTACATACCTCTAATTATAAGTGTAAAGTATGAATCTGTTCAGGATGACATAATTTTCTTTCATTTGATTCATAATCCCTTCTTCAAACACCTAGGGAAGAAAAAGCTTGGTTCAAAAAGAAAGAAACATATACTTAGACCTACATTTGCCAAATTTAGCAAATAAAATGATGAGATGCCGAGTTACATTTGAATTTCAAATAAATAGCAAATAATTTTTTAGGTATAAATATGTCCCAAATGGGACATTACATGGGACAATCCTACCTAGTAACCCAATCTCTATGCTATCTATGGAATACACATAAAGAAAATTATTACATAAATAATAAAAGCCAAAGTATGGGGATATACATACATCATGAAAATGCTAAACAATATTCTATGAGAGATTAACTGATAGTATGCGGAAGAGCCATCTAAAGATGGAACAGGCCACTTAATAATGAAATAAGGTTTCAGTTAACAAGAGTCATTCAGTTCACCATAACGACCTAAATGAAAGAATTACTTAGCTCAGTTTTTTAATGGAAGGTGACCCCTTAAAATTAGAGAACATACTTAATTTCCCAGAACACATGAAATGTTAAAAAAAAAATGATTACATGCATGGCCACATGGCTCATCTTACCTAAGTTTAAAAAAATGGATTTTGGAAATGATACTATTATGCAACCATGCAATTAATTTAAAATAACATATTTAGATATTTAAAAAGAAAGTTCTAGTATCTCATGCCTCAAATAGGTTGTATTTGAAGTTAAAAACACATAGAAGTTTAAAAACTTGTGGGATACCAAGAAAGCCCAAATAGAAGAAAAAATTGCATAGAATATACGAAAAGATCAAGTTAATAGCTAAACATTGATTCTAAATAAATGGATAATAAATCAAAAAAGTAGAAGACAATAATTAAAAGTAGGTAAGAAAATAATTTTCGGGGCGCCTGGATGGCTCAGTTGGTTAAGCGACTGCCTTCCGCTCAGGTTATGATCCTGGAGACTCGGAATCGAGTCCCAATCGGGCTCCCTGCCCGGCGCCTGCTTCTCCCTCTCTCACTCCCCCTGCTTGTGTTCCCTCTCTGGCTGTGTTTCTCTCTGTCAAATAAATAAAATCTTAAAAAAAAAAGAAAAGAATTTTCAATTTCATATTATATAATTGAATTATACAAATCAGAGATAGTCAATGGTGAGAAACAGAATCTGAGCAAATAGGTAAAAATTATACCAATGCAAAATTAAGCAAGAAAATAAGAGAAAACATAAATAAATGGTATCAGGAATGAATTTTATATAACCACAGATGCTATAGAGATTAAAGCAAGTAGATATTAGGTGTGGATGCTATTGTTTACCATAAGCAAATGGGTTTAAAGTATTTTTTAAAAAAGCAACTGAATTGGAAAGTAAACATCTTACTGGATTAAAAACACTGGGACCTAATGAGTCTATAAGACAGTTTCACCAAATATTCAAGAATAACACAGTTTCAAAATTATAGGCTCTTCTAGAGAATACAAATAGCTATTCCCTGAGATTTTCATTTATATTAGTTGCAAAAATCTTTATTGCCAAGCCAGAGAAGTACTGAATAGGGTAGGAAAATTAGAAGGAATTCTCACTTGTGACTACAGACACAAAAAATAAATTGTAAAGAAAATATTACAAAAGTTAGTATAACATTATTTATGTTAATGACAAAAATTTGATTTCATATTAGGTAACTGATTATAATTCACTATTAACAAATTAAAGGAGAAAAACCATATACTCTGCTCACTAAATGCAAAGAATATTGAATAAAACTCCAAATCAACCATGATTCATAATAATTTTAAAACTCCATTTAGTTAAATAGATATGGAAGTACAAAGCTTTAAACTGATGTATGTCTGCAAAAACATCCTATACTACAGACACCAACTGATGAAACACCAAAATCATTTCTTTTAAATAAGACATAGATGCCTGCTACATCTTTTAATTCAAACTTCTACTAGAGGAGCTATTAGTTCAGAAAAAAATTAGACAAAAGAGAAAATGATTGAAAATACAGAAAAATTGTTACTTGCAATTAATATGTAGCACATGCAACATAAATTATGTAGCACATGCAACATAAATTACAGATAAGCTCAAAAGAATATTTAACTAAGCTTCTGGGTATATAATCAATATAAAAGGTCACTTGCTGTTCTATCAAAAAATAAAAATTAGTTAATTTATTTTAGTAATAAGCAATTTCTAACTTTTAAAAGAGCATCCCAAAGTGTGAATTATACAGAAATACATTAACAAAAGATGCTGAAGCTCTTTATCAAGACAATTATAATGAAAAGATGTTAGGGGAAATATAAATTAATAAATAAAAAATACATTGTTGGGAAAAAAAGCTTCGATATTGTAAAGCTATCATTTCTTCCTAAATTATTCAACAGGTTCAGCATGCTTCAAGGAAAACCCTTAACTTTTTTAAATGGTACCTAAATTGATTCTGTAATTTTTATAAAAACAGGCTAATAATAAAAACATTCTAAAGGAGGACAAGACCTCCTGAAATCCATGGTAAATAACTTAATCTATTGTTAGTGCAGGGTCCAAAAAATCAATAGGTGAAACAGCATAGGGACTCTATAGTCAATGCCATTAACTTATGAAAAAAAAATGATTTTGACAGACTAGACTTTGCAGAACAGCAGGGGAAATGATGTAGTATTCACTAAGGGGCAAGGGGAAAGTGTGCACATATGTAAAAAAATAAACAAATATCCTTACTCCACAATATACATAAAAACGTTTTCTATACAGATTAAATATTTATTTATTTATTTATTTATTTATTTATTTATTTATTTATTTATTTATTTTAAAGATTTTATTTATTTATTTGACAGAGAGAAACACAGCTAGAGAGGGAACACAAGCAGAGGGACTGAGAGGGGGAGAAGCAGGCCTCCCGCCGAGCAGAAAGCCCGATGTGGGGCTCGATCCCGGGTCTCCAGGATCATGACCTGAGCCGAAGGCAGTCGCTTAACCAACTGAGCCACCCAGGCGCCCCTATACAGATTAAATATTTAACTGTGAATAACAAAAATGTATACATTTAGAAGAGTCTGTGTGTGTATACACATATACACATATATTCATAATCTCATGATTCCATGAATCTCATGATAAAGAAAGACTTCTTTTCTTTAAAAATTTTATTTATTTATTTGAGAGAGAGACAGAGAGAGCGACAGAGGTAGCAAGAGAGAGCTGGAGTGGGGAGAAGAGGGAGAAGCAGGCTCCTCTCTGAGCAGGGACCGGTGTGGGGCTCAATCCCAGGACCCAGGGATCATGACCTGAGCCTAACCTGAAGGCAGAGGCTTAACTGACTGAGCTACCCTGGCACCTCAAGGAAGGAGTCCTTAAACAGGAAAAAGAGAAAAGAAAGAAAAGAATAGAAAAGAAAGGAAAGAAAAGAAAAAAAAAAAGAAAAGAAAGGAAAAGAAAAGAAAGGTAAACAAAACAAAACAAAACAAAACTAAGTGAATAGTTGACAGCTTCCATTAATTTAGGTGTCTTTGAATGTCTTTGAATTCTAATTTTCTTGACAAAGAACTTGAACAACTTTTACTACATTTATTCTAGAGTATTTATTGCTATTGGAAAAGGTAGCTTATATTTTCTTTTCATTAAGTACATTTTGCTACTGTTTACTGTGTTGTAATGGAAACTAGAAAAAGGAGAGCTAATTAAATACAAAATAAGCAAAAGAAAGGAAATTATAAAAAAAAGAGCAGAAATTAAATAACCAGAGAAAAGCACAACAATGAGGATAATTTTTAAAAATTAAAAGTTACTTCTTTGAGAGGCACAATGAAACTGATACCCAGATTGTTTAGAATAGAAAAAGAGAAAATACAAATCATCAATATGAGGAATGATAAGCTCAATATTGTTAAGATGTCTCTTCTCCTCAGTTGATATATACCTTCTACTCAGTCAAAATCAAACCAAGCAGATTTACAATTCTATACCTCTATGAGGGAAACAACACAATTTTAAAATATATACGCCAAAATCAACAGGACTAAAAGAACAACTGAAAGAATTCACAATTGGAATGTGAGTCTTTAACATACTTTCTTGGATAATTGATAGACTAAATAGAAAAGTAACCAGTATGAACACTGAGGATATAAAAAATACTATTGATGAAATTGACCCATATAAAAAAGTCAAATGGTTGAAGCAAAAAGACATTGAAAATACAATTTTAAGGATTTACAATAGCATTAAGAAGATCAAGTACCTTGGGAATAGTCTAATAGACTAAAAATTACAAATTTTACTGAAGATATTTAAAATGACTCAAATAAAAGGAGAGATTAGTAATCTTCATAGATTTCAAGATTCAATATTATAAAGATGTCAATTGTTCCCAAAGCGGTTTTTACATTCAGTGCAGGATGACTTTGCTATTTCAGAGATGATCCTTAATATTTAGGAAACAAACAGATATAAAGATGGAGAAAGATATGATGAGATTTCTAAGTTTTTAAATCTGAGAGGATAAAGGGGTCCAATGTCATTGCATCATGTTATCTGTCCCTTTCCAGATTTGAGATAACAAGTGCTGACAAACAGAATTAGTCATATACTTTATCTCGAGATTTCCAAACAGACGTCAAAATTATTCTGAGAAATTTTGGAATGGGACAAGAATTTTGAGGTAAAATCTCCAAAAATGGCTGTCTTATGGACAAGTTAATAGGATTTGGTTGCAAATCTAATCCATATTTAGGGCAGGGTTTTCTTTTAAAAATATAACATTAATTTAAGTTCACTGTTCCATTCATTTTTTTTATTGTTACTTAAATATTTTTTTCCAGTGTTCCAAGATTCATTCCCCATTCCCCACACCCAGTGCTCCATGCAATAGGTGCCCTCAGTACCCACCACCAGGCTCTCCCATCACCCCACCCCCTTCCCTCCAAGTCCCTCAGTTTGTCTCTGTGTCCAAAGTCTCTGTTGTTTCATTTCTCTCCCTGGATTACCCTAGTTCCCATTTCCTTTCCTTCTCCTACTGTCCTCTACATTACCCCTTATGCACCGCAAGTAAGTGAAACCATGTGATACTTGACTCTCTACTTGGCTTATTTCACTCAGCAT
>PITA01011887.1:0-64605 GCA_004023965.1 Spilogale gracilis
GAAGAAGAAGAAGAAGAAGAAGAAGAAGAAGAAGAAGAAGAAGAAGAAGAAGAAGAAGAGTAGTAGTGGGGAGGAGGAGGAGAGGAGGGGGAGGAGGGGGAGAGGAGGAGAAGGAGGAGGAGAAATAATTAAGCTAAAATGAGGTTTTTTGGGGCGGATCCTAATCCAACAATACTGGTGTCCTTATAAGAAGGTGAATTTGGACACAGACACACACAAAGGGAAGACCAAGTAGAGACACAGGGAGAAGACGGTCATCTAAACACCAAGGAGAGAGGCGTCAGAAGAAGTCAACCCTGCTAGCCCTTTGATCTTGGCCTCCCAGCCACCAGAACTGCAAGACAATACATTTCTGTTAAGGCTCTGTGTCTGCAGTGCTCTCCATGGGTGAGGGCAGACCAGCATGCAGGCAGCACACCAACCCCACAGCCTAAGGTTTTTTTTTTTTAAGATTTTATTTATTTGACAGAGAGAAACACAGCCAGAGAGGGAACACAAGCAGGGGGAGTGAGAGAGGAAGAAGCGGGCTTCCTGCCAAGCAGGAAGCCCGATATGGGACTCGATCCCAGGTCTCCAGGACCATGACCCGAGCCAAAGGCAGTCGCTCAACCAACTGAGCCACCCAGGCACCCCAGTCAAATACATTTAAAACATTAAGTCTGCCCTTTTAACATCACATAAATAAGCCCCTCTATATCCCTGCCTTTTCCCCAACCCTCCTGAATTACGTCTACCTTTGGGTGAATAAAACCAGAAAAGCAGTGTAATTGTGGAGCCATAAGCAAAGCAAATTACTCACCTGGAGATATAGACCCAGTCAGTCCCCCTCCATCTGCCCACCCATCTTCACTTGTCCCTCCCCCGGCCGCAGGTGCCTTTCTCACAGGATCACTCACAAGTTGTTCTTCCAGAGATGCTTCCTCCAAACCCCCAAAGAGGCTCTGCCCAAGGTCACCAGGAGCAGGCAGGGCTCTGGGCAGAGCGGACAGTCCTACGGAGAGCCTGCTAGGACTGAATATTGATGGAGAGCCCAGCAGGCACAACGATGCTCCTGCCGGACCCGGCCATTCAGACTCCAGTAGCCTTCCCAGGGAGGTGAGAAATGCTAATGTCTATTAGGTAGCTTGCTTTGCCACTTAGCAGGGTAACTGTGCCCATGGCTTGGGCCCTGTCAGCCTCAGTTTACCCTTTCACGAAATGGGCACAATATCAGTAGTTACCTAATAGGAATGTTGTGAAGATTCAATGAGTTAATGTTTGCCAACTGCTTAGCATAGACTAAGTGCATTAAAAAATGTTAGCAGCATGATGGCGGGAGTGGTGTCTACGATGCCTACCACCGGCTCCTTCCGAGACGCCTACAAAAGCTACAGGCCAAGAGCAACCGAACGGCCCTCAGATGGCGCCCCTCTCATCCAGTGTCAGCCCTCTTACAGCTGGAAAGGACCACTTCTGTGGACAGGCAGAAAGTGTGCCCAGAAAGTGGCATGTTCTCATTAAATGTTCGAATAGAGAGATTTCTGAAAGATCAGGGCTGGTACATTCCTCCCCAAAGGAGACTCAAACACGTGTTCTGCTGAGGACTGTGGGGTCCCCTCTGCAGCCGGCAGCACAGTGGGCCTCAAGCACGGGCTCAGCCGGGCGGGCCGGGTGTGCCATGGGCTCCGTCTCCTCCTTCGTCTCCTGAATTACCCTTCTGTGCTTGCTCATCTGCTAACTGGGTACTACTAGCACCTACTTCATGGGACTGTGTTAAGAATCAGATGCTATCCTGCATGTGTAAAGCGATGAAGTCAGCACCTCTGGGTATAGTTAACGTTCAATGACATTAGCTGTTGTCACGAAGATTTGTTTTCAGAAGACATGAGTTTGATTCCTGTCTACTCCCTATATATGAGATTTTGAGCAGATTTTAGTCTTCTCCCCGAGCTCTGCTCTAGGAGCAATATAGGCTCAGCCTCCTAAGATTGCAGTGAGGATTAAACCAAAGAAAGTCCAGGCAAGTGTTCTGTGCTGCCCTCATCCTTAAATCACTTGCATCTCTTACCAAGCCAGGCACAAAAATGCATGTTGAATAAATGAATATAAAAAACTCCATGGTACGATGGTTATTTAATGGGTTGATGAACATTTCCGTTACAACTAAAGAAGATTTGAATGGCTTCAGGAATTGTGGCCCATCAGGTGCCATGGGTTCCGTTGAGAATACAGACTAGCACCCTTACTTTGTAATGCTTGCAGCTTTCAGTCTGCAGGATGTTGGGCTGGTGCAGTCAAGCCAAACCTGGCTCAGCAACCCTGAGCCTCCATTCTCCTCCCCAACATCTTCCTGAAGGACGTCACCTTTGTCCATCTCACACACTGAGCAGAAGATGCACTGTGGCCACCTGAGGACGGTGCTGTCTGCAGTCAGAGTCAATGTTTCCACAAATAGGGAGCTGTTTCATCTGGGAGCACTTACAGTCTACTTCTCCAGATGGTTCGGCTTTCCCCACTAGTGCTCCAACTTGGTGCCTTTGTTCCTCTTCTTAAGCAAACTCATCCCAAAGAGTTGTCTGTTTTAGTACCCATGGGTCAATAGTGCCATACACACCAAAGGAAAAAAAAAAAAAAGAAAGAAAGAAAGAAAAGAGAAGAAAGAAAAAAAGAAAAGGAAAGGAAAGAAAGAAAGAAAAGAAAAGCAGCAGAATGAGGAGCCGAGAGAAGCAATAATTCAGGATAATTTTGATTCCATGGATTAGTCAGAAACCATTAATACTGACTAATCGTGTCTCAACTTGCCCCCTCAGGACTCTGGAATGAAGCAAATCCCCTTGTGTGCTCTACTAGAGCAAGTTAATTCTAATAAGATGAAGTTGCTGTTCCAGTAATTCATCTCAAGAAAACTTTCCTGGAAAGCTCTACTTTCCCCCATAAGAAAGCACTGCTTTATTAAGGTACTTAAGATTAGGGGGATTTTTTGACACACAGGCACTGCGAAGGCAGCACCGACTTCCCAGATGGCCCTTGCTTGCCATGTGGGCTCACAGACACGGGGCTAAACAGGGACCAGATGGGCCTTTGGTCCCTCCCAGGTCTCTTCCCCCTCCTGAAAATGGAGACGACAGGTGGGTACCTGCCCAGGGTTTCTACTGGAGTTGATAAGATCACATGCGTGCAAAGTGTTTTGAACTCCTTAGAGCTATATATGCCGTTTTATCATCCTATACCACTTTCTTTTAAAGGTTTTCTTTATTTGACAGAGAGTGAGAGAGCACAAGCAGGGGGAGTGTCAGAGGGAGAGGGAGAAGCAGGCTCTCTGGGGAGCTGGGAGCCCGATGTGGGGCTTGATCCCAGGACCCTGGGATTATGACCTGAGCTGAAGGCAGATGCTCAACTGACTGAGCCACCCAGGTGCCCCCATCCTATACCACTTTTAAATGTGTGCTTATATGATCAAGGGACCACATTTGAGGGTCGCCTCTACCTTACCGGTCAGTGTTTACTAGACAGCATTCTACTCCCAGCTCTTGCCCTCCACCTTTTCCTGGCCCTACTGGCCAGCCTACAAAGAACTAGGACAAATAACAACAACACAGAGTAAAGAACACACACGCCGTGTGGTACCTCCTGTGTGCCAGGAATCCCGCTCGGCACTCCGTACTGGCAATTTCACCTAATCCTCTCAATGGACTGCAAGGAAGGAACTACCATCACCATACCCGGAAGAAGGGTACTGCAAGGAGAAGTAATATACAGACCCAAAGTGCAACCAGGTTTTCTGGGATACCTAAGGGTTGCTCTTTGTACAACAGTACCGCTGTCCCTCAAAGAGCTCCAAGAGATTCCCCAGACTGCCCGGTCAGATGGGAGAGCTGCTGGCAAGGCCCTGGGTATTAAGCCTGGGTCACAAATAATACAGGTTTGTTTGTCATTACAAAAGATGGCATTGCTAATCTGATTAAAATCTCATTTAGAGAGAAATCCTGAATGCATATTTGTCAACAGAGTTCAGTCCAGTGGCCTTACTGACTTGTCCTCAAGCCACTCTTGGCCCAGTTCTGGCCTCCTCTCTAGTGACTGGCGGTCAGCCCATGCCATCCATCCCGGACTTTGTGCACTGTGAACAGGCAGTGGAGAAGCGATGGGGAAAAGGGAAATTGTTCTGCACTGTGGCCTCTCTCCTCTCTCACCTCACACGTTACTGCCTTGGCTCTCTGTGGACTTCCAATCTGTCCCTTCTCTATCTAATGCACCCTACAAACAAAGATCCCTACAGAAGCTCATACAGGTCTACATGTAAATCCACGGCCCTTGTGTTTGGACGTGCTCCTTTCTGTGTTTCACTTTCTTCATCTGTAAAATGTTGGAGAAGAGGGCTGTGGGGAGGATTCGAGGAGAAAATATATCTTAGAAGTACTTCAGAGAGTGCCTGCACATGTAAAGAGCAGCTATAAATAGTTATTTCTTTTTTCCGAAGCCTACAGTGGTATGATCCCTCAGAATTAACCTCCTCATTGGGGCTTTTGGACTCCTCAACAGGTGGACCTGTTCCTCATATTCCTTTATTCTTTTGTGCATCAACTGTTTACTGAACATCTACCATATGCCAGGCTACCACAGATAAAACACCTGCCCTCATGGGACCTACACTAGAGTGGATAGGACTAGAACAAAGAAAAGTAAACAATAAAGGAACAAAGATATAAAAGAGGTGGAGACAGAGCATTCCAGTGTGTGTGGGAAGGGAGAGCCAGGAAAAGAGATGACATGAGCAAAGGCCCTGAGGCTGGAAAGCACTTGGTGTGTCTGGAGCACAGGATGAAGGACTGTCCTGCTGGAGGAGTGCAGGGCACAGCGGGAGGACCCGAGGGCAGGGCCAGGGCTTGGGACTAGGGTAAGGAGAATGAGGCATTCCCCCTCAGGTGCAAAAGTAAGGGGCACCAAAAAGCTCAGTAATCAAGATGAATTATATTTTAATGCAATATTCTAAAAACTCAAAATTCATGCAGAAATCTGTGATAAGCAAAATAGAAACATTTTTAATCAAGACGGCATCAGTATGAGCAATTCTCCCTTTTGCCTCAGGCTCTAATATGGCTTAGCCCAGGCAGTCGTGCTACTGTTCCAGCCTCTCCTTAAATTTTGCACTGATTTAGATTTTTAAAAATAGTTGATGACAACTTTACTCACCTTGATAGCAGAGCCTTTGGGCTGCCCCTTAAACCTTTGCCTGGGGACAAGGCCTCATTTGCCCTGCCCTAGCCCCAGCCCTGTGTCCACGAGGAGCAGATGCTGGGCAGTGGAGAGTCTTTTCGGCTACTGGTTTTGTGACATATGACCTCACATGGATCTCAGCTGCTTCAGTGACCTCTCTAGGCACTGTATGTATATTCATCCATCACTGCACATGCTGTGGCCCCTGCCCACCTCCCTGAAACTCCCCGCCCCACAGCCAGAGGCTGGTTCCTCTGCCAAGCCATGAGGGTAGAATCTATGACTCAATGTGATTCTGGGCACTGCACAGAAGTGTGAAGGAAGCCTGGGCTTTCAACAGACTCATTCAACAGGAGCTCCTGAGCATGGCCTCTATGCCAGGCACCGGCCAAAGCAAGAGGCTCTGGCCATGAGCAAGACACCCATGGAGTCTGGGCTACTCACCCCTCATACCCCCAGGAGAGCTATGGCACCAGGAGGTCTAGGGCAGGCTCAGGCCCACCCTGAAGATGGGGCTCAGGACAAGCAGCCGTGGGTGGGAAGCTGGCCGCGCGGCCGAGAAGCTGGGGGGTCTTGGTGCCTCCTCATCTGTAAAGTGGAAATAAGCACAGCCACGTCATCGGGCTCTTGTGGGGCGTGAGGTGTGCTCAGTGAGGGAGGTCTGCGAGGATTCTCAAGGCGGCACTGAAGAGCCTTCTCCCTCCAGCCTGACCTGCGGTGCCGCCTCTCTCAATGACCAAGTGTAACTAAGAGTCGATGAGCTAATGCCAGGCTTCTCCAGCCCCCGCGGGGAGGCAGACAGCAGCAGCTACTGCCCTGCCCACCAGGGCCATCCGAGGGCTGAGATGCTGCCAGCTTCACTCTCGGGCGCTGCGAATAAACTGTCACATCTCAGCTCTCACCAGCTCACGGCTGTGACAGACGGGTTCCTGCAGGCGCGACACCCTCTCCCCTGCCACCCCCAACTTTAACGCTTCCAGTTGAAAACTCTCATACTGCGCGGAAGAGCAGCTTTGGAGAAGACGGAAGATGGTGAGCTCCGGGTCTTCTCAGCCGGGTAGGGAGGAAGGCTGGCGCCCACAGCTGCAGCTGGTTGTTGCGGAATCACAGAGCTGGCAGCAAGATCCCCTTCTGTGAGCAGAGAGGACCTAAGGATCTCGCACCTGAGTGATCCAGTCCCTATCACAGAGCCCAAGCCACCTGCGCATTCTAGTGATATTCAGCGCTCTGTGTTTCCATCTCAGAATTCCAGACCAGCAAGAGGCCAGAGCCCCTGTCCTGGGTCGTTCTGGGGCAAGCCAGAAACAAGGATGCAGGGAGTAGCAGGAATTTAAAGCGGGGTACTGCAAAGGACAGAAAGCCCAGGCACTTTCAAACGTTCCTTTGATCAGGAGAGGCCTCTTTAGCTCAAATATAATCATAGGTATAAACTCCAGGTGTATTTATTTAGAAGAAGGAAAAGATGCTCTTTTGTGTTTCTGGATAGTGATGCTATTGAAAATTTGGACAGAAGTCTTCACTTTGTGGGGCAATCCTGCGTATAGTAGGATATTTAAATCCCTGGTCCCTATCTCTAAGTATCAGTGGTTCCCTCCACCCCAAATGACTGAAGCTAAAAAGCTCCCACACATTTCCAAATGCCCTCCACAGATACCACTCCCACTTAAGACCTCATCTAATCGTCGGTGCACAGCTGGGTTTGTGGGGCAGAACGGGCTGCTGACCTTGCGATAATGCCTCTGACCCTGGGCCAGGCAGAGCAGCCTCTGAAATCCACACCCACAATTTGTCAACACCTGACATCACTACATTTTCTCTGTGCCGCCGGGAGTAAGCCATTTCACCTCTCCGGACCTCACTGTCTTCTTCTGCAAAATGCGAATGACCATAATGGGCTCTTGTGAGGACCAAAGGGGCTTTGTACCCAAGCTTGCTTTGTAAACTCTCAAGCCCTCTGCTGATGCGCAGCATCACTCCTCATACTACCCTGGGTAGGTAAAAGACACTGTAATCCTAGTCTTTTGAAAAGGCTTACCATGGAAACCAAATAATAAAAGCAAAAAGCTCAATCGTAAGGCTTCCACTGAAACCTGCTTCTATTCATGTCCCTTGTACACACAGCCCCGTGAAGACGACGGTTGCACTCTGCTCCCACTGAGACACCTACTTTCTCTTTTATAAGCTGTCAAGACAATCGACCAGCCTCAGCCTGCTGCAGAGGCCCAGCAGCACGGCTCCAAAGCCCACGACTTAGAGAAAACTGCTTAGCAGACCTCAAGTGCTTTCCTTATTTCCCCAACTGGTATGCAGGACTTGAAAATACACCAGGAAACAAGACAGGGACAGATGCCTTCCCCAGCTTCGCGCCTGTAGCCAGGTGGTGGGGTCTCCCTGTGGTTCACAGGGTTTCGATAGATTGGAACCTAGTTCATGAAAAAGGTTGAGGTTTTCATTGAAAAGGAAATCAAAATGACATCACATCATTGAGGACTTTTATCCCCACCCCCCAACTGCTGCACCCCCTTATTTGAAAGGTACTCTTCGAAAGAGAAGATTGTACAAGCCTACTCTTCAGGATAAACTGAACAAAGGAATCCATTCCAACTTCATTCCAACGGGAGTCCAACATTTTTGACTTCCAGATCTTACTAGGTGATACAGTTAGGTTTATTTATTTTGCTTTTCCTCTATTCCTCATTCCACATTCGTGTGTTCAGGGTCTGCCTAGAAAGGAGTGTGCTTCAAAGGTTCCCCAGCAAGCACCAGAAGGAGTGGCTTTAGTAGGGCTTAGGATCAGCTTTGCAAAATAACATCTCACAATACCACCATGCATGCCTTCAGCCCCACTCCACCTTCAGCAACAATTCCATCTTGTTTTGGCTAAATACAGCTTCTGGGTTCAAAGAGAAAATGCACAGGATGATTTTGCTGGCTTCCTCGAGATATCCAGGAGAGCCCGCATGGGTAAATCCAACTTGAGTAAGAAGCACATGATTTGGTTCCTATGTAAACATACCTGGGCTGAAGAGAACTAGAAAAGGGGCCTGGCTTAAAACATTCTACTCCCCCCACTTCAGAAAGAAGCAGTGGGAATCAGTAAAGCAGATCAAAGACAAAAGCCCGGGATCATCAGACCCATGTGAGAAAAATACCAAAAAGCAAACAAAAAGCTAAACATGCAGCTGAATTTCTGAAGGTCCCTGTGGCTTCCTTACTCCCCCAAAGCAGTGGAGGTCTGACCATTTTACCCGCTGACCTGGGGCAGCAGCTAAGTAGCACTGTCTGTCCCCACTGGTGTATTCCAGCTCATTTCCAGGGAAAAATGAAATGAACCTGGGAGCAAAATGCCAACACAGCAGCAGAAGAAAGAAGCCCAGGGGGCGCCTGGGTGGCTCAGCCATTAAGCAGCTGCCTTGGAGCCCCGCATCGGGCACCCTGCTCGGCGAGAAGCCTGCTTCTCCCTCTCGCACTCCCCTTGCTTATGTTCCCTCCCTCACTGTCTCTCTCTCTCTGTCAAATAAATAAAAATCAAATCTTAAAAAAAAAAAGAGAGAGAGAAAGGAGCCCTGTTAAAGGTCTCTGCTACTCCATTACACTTGCTGCTCTTTAAACCCAAATTCTCAGAGCCAGATGCTATGCTAATAAAGGTCCAAGAAATAAGCAAATCAGAAGAGGTACAAGGGCCAGTCCTCCACTGGGAAATGCTGATTAACACACAAAGGGCAGTCCACCCTCCGGACAAAATGGCCAGCGCTCCGAGCAGCAATATGGCCTGTGGTTCAGCACGAGACTCCAGAATCACTCAGACCAACTCGGCCACTTGCTTTGTGTGATACAGGACAAATTAGTCGGTCTAATTCCCATAGGTGGTGTCAGTCTAATGGGATTAATAACTATGACTACCTCCTGATTTAGGGGTGCCTTAAAGAGATACTCCTGATAAACACTTAGCACATTTCCTGGTACAAAGCTCTTACATCTGTTATGCTTACTCCCAGAGACTTACAACCATGCCAGATGAAGGGCAGGTGAAATACTTTCTCTACACCATTTCACTCCCCATTCTCCCTGGCCGGCAGCCATACTCACCAGCTACAGAGCTTAACTGTAACTTTCAAGTATCTTCTCCCCCTTCTTAGGTACTGTTAAATCCGCCAGAGTTCCTCCAAGCAGCTCACCAGCCCCCTGCCTACATCTGGCCAGGACACTGTGTGGATAAGAAGATCAGAACTAGGAATTCTAAAAGGAGCAGAAACAGCCTCACTCAAGCCCGCACAGCCTACACGAAGAGTTTGCCGGTCTTTGAAAGAAATTCTTGGTCTCGGGAGCAGATCTGGGGATTTCCCGCAAGCTCCAAGGAGGAGCCTCCAGACGATTAACCTTGCAGTGTGCTCGTATTTACACGGTAGGCATGCACGATGCCCAAATATAAGGGCAGCTTTGGGCATTCAGGGAGCCGCGGATGAAGTGGGTGTTCGCGGCCATATCCCAGAGCACTGAACATGCCCTCCGCGGACTGAGGGAGGTAGTCAAGTGTGGAGAGAAGCCCTTGTCTGCTCTGCCCACTGATGCAAGACACTAGGTCCCCGACCCGGGGGGCGCCAACAGAGGCGGTCCCACAAGATGCCTTGCCTCCCTCACCTTCCTCCTCCCCACATACCTGATCTGTCAGTTCTGACAAGGTTGTTGTGGGCTTACCGCGTTATCCGGCTTTTCAGTAAACTTTTATTTGTGAGGCTGAGTTGGGAAGGTTATTTTCCCGCACAGAATGAAGATGTAAGAAATGCCCACTGACAGTCAAGGCTCGCCAGCCTGCTGTAAAACGGGAGATCCTCTCTATGGGCACCTCAATCCATCAGTCAGGCCAAGCAGGAGAGAGGCTGAAAGAGTGCCAGTAGGCTGGGGAGCTAATACAGGTCGCTGCTTCCTCCGCTACACCAAACTCTGGGATACCGCAGGAGGAGGAAGGAGTGTGGTGAGGCCCCAAAGCTGACGTCACAACTGCGAGCTCCGCCTGGTGGCACAGCATGTGGCTGGGTCGCTGCGTGGGGGAGCAATGGCGCCCTACATTAAAGCAGAGCCAGTGCCATGGATGAGCCTGCGCAGCAAAGAAAGCTTTCTGCCCTTTCTTTTCCCAGTATTTTCCTGGGAAGATCAGTATCTGCCCCATTAGCCAAATGGAATAGAAACAGAGCAATGCCAGCCCAGCCCAGTGCCCACTAGAATCGAAGGGTAACGCCAGAGCAGCCCAAAGTAGAGATAAGAGGTCCCTGGGGAGCAAGGTCACTCGGTTAGGGAAAAGGTACAAACAGAAAAGGGCTCTCGGAGTATTTCCAAGGGAATGTGGTTTGCAGGGGGAAATAAGGAGCCATTAAACAAGAACAAGAGCTCATTGAACAACCTACACGAGAGGAAGCAGATTTAATGAACACAGAGGGACTGAAAGAAGCAGTATAAATATCCTCAGAAACAAGGGAGGATATTGAAATTATAAAAGAGCTGGCAGTTACAAATTTTAAAAATAAGAAGTGGGGGTGACTGGGTGGGGCTCAGTCATTAAGCAGCTGCATTCAGCTCAGGTCATGATCCCGGAGTTCCAAGATTGATCCCCACTTCGGGCTCCCTGCTCAGCAGGAAGCCCGCTTCTCCCTCTCTCACTCCCCCTGCTTGTGCTCCCTCTCTAGCCCTTTCTAATAAAATCTGAAAAAAAAATATAAGAAAGTGGAGTTAATGGGTGTGTCAACGGGGCTTCTCTAGAAAACAAACAGAACCAATAGGAAAGAGAGAGGGGGGATTTACTTTAAAGAATTGGCTCAGTGACTGCTGGGGTCAGCAGATCTGAAATCTGCAGGGAAGGCCAGCAGTCCAGAAACTCAGGCAAGAGTTAAAGTGAATCCTGAGTTCAAAAATCTAGAAGGCAATCTGGCAGGCTAGAAACTCAGACAGAATTTCTTTGTTACATCTTGAAGCAGAGTTCCTTCTTCTCTGGGGATCCTCAGTTTGGGTTCTAAAGGCTTTTACCTGATTCACACTGTTGAGAGTCATCTCTTTTACTTAGTTTGTAAACATTAAGCACATCTACAGAACACCTTCACAGCAACATCTAGACTCGTGTTTGACCAACCACTGAGCCTCACAGTCCAGTCAAGTTGACTCATAATTAACCAGCACACTGGGAATGGAAGTATTTTAGTTAAAACAAAGATTTCAATAAATGGATTGGAGAGCAGCCAAGGAACAAATGACTAAGCCAGAAGATTAAGTCCAGGAGTGTTCCAAGTAGACCTAAGAAAGGATAAAGAGATGGAAAACAATGTTGAAAATTTAAGAAGATACAGAGTGTAAAAGTAGCATAACCAATACTCACATGGTAGGAATCCCCAAAACGGAGAGAAAAAAATAGAGGGAAGGGAGTGTTTGAAGAAATTATTACTAAAAATTCTCCAAAAATGAAATAAACTTGTAACACTTTGGAGAGAAATCACTCCTGCAAGGCCAAATGGATTAAATAAGAAAAAACTCATACACAGACACGAAACTTAGGGACATCAGAGGCTAAAAGAAAACTCCAATAGCTTCTGGGACTAAAATGAATTATATTCAAAGTAAGAAGAATGAGGTTCACAAAAAATGCCTCATCAATAACCCTAGAAGACAATGAAACAATATTTTCTAAGTGCTAAAGACAAAGAACTTCAGATCTATAATTTCATATCTACAAACTGTCATTTAAGGATGAAATAAAGATATTTTCAGTATACAGGACTTAAAGTTTAACCACACATAGACCCTCTTTGAAAACAGTCCCAGATGGAACAGTGTGACAAAAAAAAAAAAAAAAGAAAGAAAGAAAGAAAAGAAAAAATTAAATCCAGGAAGATGGCATGAGATATTGGAAGTAAGGTTGAATACGTAACTCAGTAAAGTTGTCTAAGTGATAAAAAATTTTGAAAAGAAGAAAAACAAAAATATATTCATAACAATCCAGAATTAAATCCAGATGGTGTCAAATGGCATTGTAGATTAATAAAAGCAATTGCCAAAAGGAGTCAGGAGTGTATGAAGATAAGTATCTCATTCAAAATATTGATGTGATTAGCTTATGAAATTATAGGAAAAAGGGACATAAGTATGATTTTTGATAAGCTAGGGGTAACCATAAGAAGAACATAAATAAAATTAATGGCTTTAAATCAACACAAGAAAATTCAATGGAAGCAAGGAAAAGAAATAAAAATGAAATAGCATAAATGGAAAACACAAAATAAATTAGTAGAAATAAGTACTAATATAACAGTAACCATACAGATGTATACGAGTTGAGCTCACCAATCAGTTTTGGATTTCTTAAGTTTAGTATTATGCTATTTGCAGAGTGCACTTTTAAAAAATCATAAAGAAAAAAAAGATAATCAAGAAGATATGAACCCAAACTAAGCAGAATACTTAATAATCACAAAATAGAATTTAATGGGAAAAAGGGACATTATATTTTAGTAAAATGCTCAAGAAGAATAAGAAGATAAAATGAATATAAATATATGTGCACTTACTATGATCTCACAACATAAAAGAACAAGTCCAAAAAGAATGCAATAAAGCTACAGCTTTGGTTGGAAATTCAATAATCTTTTTCAGAAACTAAAAGGGCAAATAGACCCCCCCAAAAAAGTAGAAAAATATCAAAGGTTTAATAATATAATTGAGCAACTCAAGTTTTGATCTACAGAATTCTATCTGAAACACAGAAAACAGTCTTTTCAAACAATCCATGAAATATTCTTCAAAATCTGTTACCTGCTTTCACTAAGGAAGCCTCAATAAATTTCCAAATTTCACACACACTGTGTTTTCTGAATACTTAGAACAACCGTATGCCCACATATTAAATATCCTTTAAGAAATGGACAAATTTTTTGAGACTTACAAATTATCTAAATTGATTCAAGAAGAAATAGAAAATCTCAACAGACCCATGACAAGAAAAAAAGATGGGATTAGTAATTAAAAACCTTTCAACAAAGAAAAGTCCTCCACCAGATGGCTTACTGGAAAATTCTACTAAACTTGAAGAAGAATTAACACCAATCCTTCTCAAATACTTCCAAAAAATTGAAGAGGAAGAACACTTCCAAACTCATTTTATGAAGACAGCATTATCCTAATACCAAAACCAGAAAAAGACACTACAAGAAGAGAAAATTATAGACCAATAATCTCTTATGAATATAGATATGAAAGTCTTCAACAGCAATATTAAAAGGATTGTGTACAAAAAGAAGGAGGAGGAGGAGGAGGAGAATGATGAGGATGATTGTGTACAATAACCAAGTGGGATTCATCCCAAAGATGGAAGAGTGGCTCAACATAGGAAAATCAGTCAATATAATATACCACATTAATAGAATGAAGAAATAAATTCACAAAATCATCTCAATTGATACAGAAAAGATATTTGACAAAATTCAACATCTTTTCATGATAAAAACACACAAAAATATTAAGGCTAGAAGAGAAATTCATCAACATGTGAAAGACCATATAGAACATCCTGCAGCGAACATCATAATCAATGCTAAAAGACTGAAATCTTTTCCCCTAAGATCAGAAACAAGACAGTGATGCTCATTTTTGCCACTTCTATTCAACATAGGACTAAGCCAGAGCAATAAAGCAGTAAAAAGAAATAAAAGGCGTCCAAATTGGAAAGGAAGAAGTGAAATCATCTCTATTTAAAGATGACATGATCTGATATATAGAAAATTCTAAAGAATCCATCTAAAAAATGATTAGAGCTAAAAAAAATCAACAATGTAGTAGAACACAAAATAGAGCAAAAAAAACCCACTCGTATTTCTATATGCCAGTAACGAACAATGTGAAGGAAAACAATCCCACTTACAAACTGAAAAGAATAAAATATATAGGCATGTATTTAACCAAGGAGACACAAGACCTGTACGCTGAAAACTATAAAACATTATTGAAGAAATTAAATAAGACCTAAATAAATGGAAACATATCTGATGGTCATTGGTTTGGAAAATTTAATATCATTAAATGACAATATCCAAAGTGATCTATAGATTCAATACCATCATTATCAAAATCCCAATGGTAATTTTTATAGAAATGGAAAATGTCACCCTAAAACTCATATGGAATTTCAAAGGACTCCACGTAGCTAAAACTATCTTGAAAAAGAACAAGTTGAAAGACTCACACTTCCCAATTTCAAAACTCACTACAAAATAACAGGTCAGTACTAGTCCAAGAAGAGATTTGTAGGCCAATGGAGTAGAATTAAGAGCCCAGAAATAAACCTTTACATCTATGGTCAATTGATTTCTCACGATAGGGTCAAGACCGCTTAATGAAGATAATAATAGGCTTTTCAGTAAACGGTGCTGGGAAAATTGGATATCCACACGCAAAAGAATTAAATTGGACCTCTACCTTACCCCATATACAAAATTAACTAAAAATCAATAAACATAAGAGCTAAAACTATAAAACTCTTAGAAGAAAACATATGGACAAATCTTCATGACCTTGAATCTGGCCATGATTTCTTAAACATCACACCAGGAGCTCCTGGCTGGTTCAGTCAGTGGAGCATATGACTTTTTTTTTTTTTTTAAGATTTTATCCATTTATTTGACAGAGAGATCACAAGTAGGCAGAGAGGCAGGCAGAGAGAGAGAGGAGGAAGCAGGCTCCCCATGAGCAGAGAGCCCGATGCAGGCCTTGATCCCAGGACCCTGAGATCTTGACCTGAGCTGAAGGCAGAGGCTTTAACCCACTAAGTCACCCAGGCGCTCGGGCATATGAGTTTTGATCTTGGGCTTGAAAGTTCAAGCCCCTGCTGGCTGTAGAGATTACTTAAAAAAAAAAAATACAAAATCTTCCCAAAAAATATAACACTTGAAGGGACCTGGGTGGCTCAGTCGTTAAGTGCCTGCCTTCAGCTCAGGTCACCATCCCAGAGTCCCTGGATCAAGCCTCACATCAGGCTCCCTGCTTGGCGGGAAGCCTGCTTCTCCCTCTCGCACTCCCCCTACTTGTGTTCCCTGTCTAGCTAGTTTCTCTCTGTCAAATAAATAAATAAAATATTTAAAAAAATATGACACTAAAAGCACAGGTAACAAAAGAAAAAATAAATTGTACTTCATCAAAATTAAAAATGTGTGCCTCAAAAGATTCTATTAACATAGAGAAAAAACTTCACAGAATGGTAGAAATTATTTGCAAGCCATTTATGTAATAAGGGTGTAATATCCAAAATATATAAAGAATTCCTATAACTCAACAACTAATAGACAACCAACCCAATGTAAAAAATGGGCAAAGAGTCTGAATAGATATTTCTCCAAAGAAGACATATAAATGGTCAATAAGCACATGAGAAGATGCTCATTATCTCATTATCATTAGCCACTAGGTAAATGCAAATAATAACCACAATGAGATACCACTTCATATCTAATAGGATGGCTTTAATTGAATAAATAAATAAATAAATAACAAATGTTAACAAGAATGTAGAGGAATTGGAACCCTCTCACATTGTTGTTGGTAATGTAAAATTCGGCAGACACTGTGGAAAATGGTTTGGAAATCCCTTTAAAAATTTAAATACAGAATTACTATATGACCCAGTAATGCCACTTGTAGGTATACACTCAAAAAAACGAATTGAAAACAAAGACAAAAATACTTGCACACCAATGTTCATAGCAGCATCATTCACAACAGCCAAGAGGTGGAAACAACCCAAGTATCCATCAAGAGATGAATGGATAAACAAAATGTGCTATATACATATAATAGAATATTATTTAACCTTAAAAAGATATAAAGTTCTGACACATACAGCAAGATGGATGAACCTTGAAAACATTATGCTAAGTGAAATAAGCCAGACAAAAAAGGCCTACTTATATGCAATATCTAGAACAGGCAGACACATAAAGACAGAAAATAGATTAATAGTTACCAGAGGCTGAGGGAAAGGAGGAATGGGAGAGTTATTTCTTAATAGGTACAGAGTTTCTGTTTGGGGTAATGAAAAAGTTTTGCAAATAGATAGTGGTGATCATTGCAGAACATGTGATTGGAGTTAATGAATTGTACACTTAAAAAGGTTAAAATAGGGGTGCCTGGGTGGCTCAGTTGGTTAAGCGACTGCCTTCGGCTCAGGTCATGGTTCCGGAGACCTGGAGTCGAGTCCCACATCAGGCTCCCTGCTCGGCGGGAAGCCTGCTTCTCCCTCTCTCACTCCCCCTGGTTGTGTTCCTTCTCTAGCTGTGTTTCTCTCTGTCAAATAAATAAAATCTTTTTTTAAAAAAAAGGTTAAAATAGCAAATTTTATATTACAGATATTTTAATATACATATACACATGACCGAATAAATAAAAAGAAAACTTGTCAGGGTTCCAAGAAGAAAACAATGGCCTATAGGAAATCCTCATAACGAAGTTATCAAACACTGACTTTAGAATAATTATGTTTAATAAGGAGAATGTTGGCCAGGAGCTAAAAACTTAGAAACTACATTTTTAAAAAAAAATCAGAGAATTCTTGGGGCACCTGGATGACTTAGTTGGTTGGGCAACAGCCTTTGGCTTGGGTCATGATCCTAGAGTCCCAAGATCGAGTTCTGCATCAGGCTCCCTGATCAGTTTCTCCCTCTGACCTATCCCCTCTCATGCTCTCTCTCATTCTCTCTCTCTCTCTCTCTCTCTCTCAAATAAAGTCTTAAAAAACTCAGAGAATTCTAGAGGTGAAAAATGTAATTAATACCTGAAATTATGAAATTATTTCAAAAGAGAATATGTTGATTAGATAATAACAGAAGAAAATGCCCAGACTGAAGCAAGGAAAGACAAAAGGAAGGAAAATACAGAAGAATGCATGACATATAGATATATAGAAAACGGGTATAAGAAATGGTCTAATGTATGTGGAATCCCAGGAAAGACAGGAATAGCTGAGAACTCTCCAAAATTATAAAAAGACATCGAACCACAAACTCAAGAAGGCTACAAACAGCAGAAACACACACATATACACACATACACACAAATTATATCTTTGGACATAATGAAGATACTTAAAAACCAAAGACACAATTAAAAGGAAAAAAAAAACAGATTACTGATATCTTACTTCTCAGAGGAAGTAACAGAATCCAGAAGACAATGGAATCCAAAGCCATTAAAATAATAATATTTTTAAAGTATTGAAAGAAAATACTTGCCAATCTAGAATTCTATACTCAGGGGAAAAAATAATCCCTCAAAAGTAAAGCTTAAGAAAAGATATTTTCAAACATAAACTGAGAATATCATCAGCACATCAATGCTAATGAGAACACTAGATGCTTTTCTTCACACAAAAGGAAAATGACTCTGGACAAATAACTCAGAAGTGCAGGAAAGAATGAAGAACAATGCAAATGGCAAATCTAAATAAACATAATTTATGTAAGTCACAATAAACACAACTGTCTAAATAAACATTGACAATATTAAATGGCAATGGTCTTATTGGGTTTAAAATACATATAAAATTAAAATACATGATAAGAGGGGCACCTGGGTAGCTCAATTGGTTAAGCATCCGACTCTTGATTTTGGCTCAGGTCATGATCTCAGGGTCATGAGATTGAGCCCTGCATCAGGCCCCATGCTGGGCGTGGAGCCAGCTTAAGATTCTCTCTCTCTCTCCCTCTGTGCCTCCCCTCCTCTAAGAAAATAAAATAAAATGCATGACAACAATAGTAAATAAACTGAAGGTGGGGTTAAATGTTCCAAGGTTTATAGTGTCTGGAAAACAGTAATGCATGAATATATGTTAGATTTTAAATTGACAAAGATCCATGTTACTTCTCAAGTAAAACCAAACAATAGCAAAAGAATGTATTAGTTTATACATAAACTATACTATAAACTAATAGAGGAAGAAAGGGAATGTTTAAAAATATCAAGAAGAAGGCAAAGGAAGAAAAAAAGAAAGACAGTGTAGGTAAAATATATTGAAAGCAAATAGAAAGATGATATTTCTTATTCCTAATATATCATAATTACATTAAATGTGAGCTAACTAAATACTTCAATTGAAAGACTGAGGAATCAAAATAAACCCCAATTATTTGTTTGACTGCTGCTTACAAAAACTCATTTTAAATATGTAGAAAAAGAAGCGCTGAAAGTAGTAGGATGCAAAAGATATGCCATGCCAACACTAACCCTAAGAAAGTGGACATGGCTGTACTAATATTAGACAGTATAGACTTCAACAGCATGAAGCACTTCTAGAAATAGACACATTTCATAAATAAGAAAGCTTCTATCTACTAGAAAGACAGCCATCTTAAATTTCTAATCACTTAATATCATAGTATCAAAATATACAAAGCAAAAGAATATTGAAGGAGATTTTAATACATTTCTCCAGATATAAAAATCAATAAAGATATAAAAAATATGAACCATGTAATTAATAAACTTGACCTGAGACACACCAAAGTACCCAATAACTACAGAAATATATATATTACATATAATATATCTTAAAATATATATATTTCAAATACTCTTTTGAAATATGCATGACAAATTACCAATATAGAGGATATCTTAGTCCATATAGCAAGCTTCGGTACATTTCAAAGGACTGAAATATTACGATGTGTGTTCTTTAACCAGTAACAGAAAGGTAACCAGAAAATGTTTACATGCTTGGAAATCAAGCAACACATACAAAACTATTTATTCTTCAAAAATTCATGCATACAACAAATTAGAGTGGGTATCAGGGGGCAGAGAGCAAGGGATGAGAAGAGTCAGAAAAGAAAAGAAAACATAACAAAGACAGTGGCCTTGTACAGCATGATAATTTTAGTCAGTCATGACCCAAGAAACCTATTGAATTTAACTCTGTGTAGCTGAGGCCAAAAATAAATTACATAAGAAAATAGTAAAGCAGTAACATCTAAAAATCAGAAAATTTGAATTCTAGAATTTGCCAAATTTACTGATAAATTAGTGTCTTTGGGTCTCATGTTTGATATAAAAGACAAATACTAATAATAATGACTAAACTGCCCTTGTACTTCATTAATTCAACATGAATCTATTGAATACCTATGTGCCAGAAACTGTGCCAGGTGATAGGGATAAAAAGTCACATGAGATACAGTCCCAACTCCCAAGGCACTTATTCCTCAGGGGAGCTGATTTTATATAAATCAGGTAGAGAAAATATTGTAAGGATAACTACAGAGCAAAACTGCTCAGAAACCAAAGGTCACACAACCAAGCACTAGGTATTTGATCATTGATTTTGACTTGGCTGAGGAAGAACTACTCTCATCTTGAGCTTGCTCTTTCACATTCAAGCTCCTTGAGGGCAAAAACAAAGAATTTTTTAAAAAAGATTTTATTTGACAAAGAGAAACACAGAGAGGGAACAGAAGTTGGGGGCAGGGGGCAGGAGAGGGAGAAACAGGATTCCCTCCGAGCAGGAAGCCTGATGAGGGGCTCAATCCAGGGACTCCAGGATCATGACCTGAGCCGAAGGCAGGCGCTTAATGACTGAGCCACCCAGGTGCCCCAACAAAGGATCATTCAATTCTATAATCCCAGTTTTTAGCAGAGTCAGAGTTCATTATGTTTTTGTTGCATGAGTGGATGTGAAGTGGATGCCAGTCAGAGCCAGTGTCCCAAGTTCCATATTTCTACCTCAATAACCCAGGTACAGAAAGCATGTGGAGCTTATATGGAGCACATGACTGGAAGCAGAATCCACAAGAATGTGAACATAATTGGGTACTGAACTCTCAATGATGTCCAAGCCCACAAATGGTCATGACTCCAGCACTAGACTTGCTGAGGATGTTACATGCAGAGTACTAGAGAATTCCATCACTTGTATGTCACCTGTGAACCAAACCTATACTGTGCTAAGAAAAAACTACCAGGGCATCTGGGTGACTCAGTTGGTTAAGCATCTGACTCTTAATTTTGGCTCAGGTCAGGATCTCAGGGTCCTAAGACCAAGCCCCACCTTGGGCTATGCATCCAGCTGGGAGTCTGCTTCCTCTCTCCCTCCCCCTCTGCCTCTCCCCCTGTCATGCACTTCCCCCCCCCTCAAATAAATAAATCAATCCTTAAAAAAAAAAAAAGAAAGAAAAGAAAAGAAAAAGAACTACCCACCATAAAGACCTGGATGACAACCAGCTCTCCAATACATGCATAGGAATGAATGAGCACAAGAGTGCGCATCTATAAAATGGATGGGATGATAATCTTCCAGAAAAGTTCCTGGAAGAATGATAGGAGATATAAAAGGCCTGGAAATTAGAAGTGCTCAATAAATAGTTGTTAAGTGAATAAAGAATAGTGGGCATTTTGCAAGCATGATTGCTCCTTCTCTCTTTACCATCCCTCCACCTTCCCAAGAGAAGCAGGTACCCATGCAATAGAGAAGTATTGTGAGGACTTCCATGTACAAGTATGGGGGTACTGAACTGCAGAAAAGCATCACCACAGTTGTAGCAGGTAGAGGCCAACCCAGAACTGCCAAAGAAAGAGTGACTGCTGTAGGCAAAGGCTAGGACTGAGCCATGGAGCAAATGAGAGAAGATTCTAGCAACATCAGCTACAAATCAAAGAGCAGGCATAATGCACATACAGTGTGCTCAGCTCCAAAGCCACTGCACACAGACAGGCTCATCTCCTTAGTCAACAGATAAGAACATGATCACATGGGCCAAGCCACACACCCCATACAATCTCTACTGCACCCAATATTGCTTTTCTTCTTGTGGTGAATTAGGTAGCCCCAATATCCATGAAGCTTTAAAAATCAGTGTCTTCAGAAAGTCAAGTAATCTCCAAAGTACTTTACTTTGCATTTATAAAATGCATCAAAGTGCATTTATCCATAGACTTTTTACTGGGTGCTATACAAATTAGCTACATATTCTTGGGCTCAGACTTTGAGGAATCTGGTTTCCATAGTCATCCCTCTTTAAATATTGCCCTCTGATGGCTCACTGACCCCCAAATCCAACAGCCTTTTCTCAGACCTCACTGGCTTCAGCTTCACTATAGCTCCTGACCTCCCTCTCCTCCCCACTCATTCCCATGGCACAAGACTATCCTATGTCTCCCCTCTCCCTCTCTACCTGTTTCTTCTGTTTCCATTGGTTTCTTTTCCTCCTGAGTCCTAAGAGAAGATACTCCTGAGGGTTTTGCTCCTTGCTCTTTTCTTCTTGGTCTACAGAGTGTAGACCTTCCTCGATGATCTCTTACACCCATAGCTTCAGCATTTCTATCGCTGTGTGCTTGCTTCCAAACTCGCTTCCACCTGCCCTGCAGCTAGCAAACACATGAAATCTTCATGGTTAAGGTAAAGCTCATTTTGTCTCATAAACCAGCTCTTCCTCCTAACTTTCATGTCGTGGGCACTTGAACCAGTGACATACTGATAAACTGACTCTGTGGGGGAATGGGGTAAGTTTGACTTGTAGCATTTGTTGATTTCCATAGAGTTCCTATATTCCCACCATGGCCAATTTCAAGCTATCAACATGAACTCAATGAACACAGGGTGGGGAAGAGACCAGTACGAGACAGCTCCAGCACACCAATGAGCCATTCTCCTAACACCTCATTCAAAGCCTTAAAGTCACCTTTCCCCTCTCCCACATCTTCACCAAGACATCCTTTCTGCTGCAAAGTACCACTGGGCCTCCTTTAACATAGATGCTGCCATACAGTGTCTCCTTTCCATTTCCCCCACTGTCACCCATGTGACACTGTCATGGTCACACGTCCTGCCCACTGTTTGTCAGTCTCCTAATTATTCTCCCCACCTTTAGGCTCTTTCATTACCAAAGCATGAATGGAAGTTTAATCTTCCTAAAGTGCATTTCCTATTGTGTCACCCCAAACCTGCAGTAATTCTCCTTCTGTCCACCAAATAAAATATAATTTGGCCTTTGATGCCTAATTCAACATGCACCACCTGTATCAGCACTCTGTATCAGTTAAGATCAGGCTGGCTGCAAGCCAGCTTGTTGACCGCAAAAGCAGTGGCTTTAGGAAGACAGAAGTTTATCCCTCACTTATGTGGAAGTCCAGATGTAAATAATAGTCCAGGGATTTAAGGAAACTGCTCTCCACAAGGTCCTTAAACACCATGTGCTTCCAGCTCACCATCTCACCAAGTTTGCTACATGGTCCTCATGCTCATCTTTCAAGATGGTAGCCATCACCTCAAGTCCCAGGCAGCAGAACAGCAGAAAGAAGAAAGGACGAGGAGCACAATCTGGCTCACTTGCCAGGAAGTTTCCAGAAAATGCCACAGGACATTTTCACTTAGCTTTTGTTTGCCAGAACCTACTTACATGATCATACCTAGCTGCGAGGAAGGCTGGGCAGCTGTGGGGATATGGGGGAAAGGGAGCCTACATTTTGGGAAAAGACAGTCTATCCCTGCAAAAAGACTTTGGTGTTCCTTTGAAAACTTATTTCTTATTTCCTTATGTCTTGAACAACCTTTATATAAGTCTGACTATGTGCTAGGTACTGTTAGAAGTGCTTTACATATATATAACCCACTTAATCCTAACAACAGTCCCATGAGGCAAGTACCATTATTATCCCCATTTTATAGATGGGAAGCTAAGAACCAGAGAAATTAAGAAGGCAAGAAATTCCCAAAACTGCTTTTGAATCAGCACAATGGAGAAGCTTATTAAAATGTAGAATCACGGGCACCTGGGTGGCTCAGTGGGTTAAAGCCTCTGCCTTCGGCTCAGGTCATGATCTCAGGGTTCTGGGATCGAGCCCCACATTGGGCTCTCAGCTCAGCAGGGAACTTGCTTCTTCCTCTTTCTCTGCCTGCCTCTCTACCTATTTGTGATCTCTCTCTCTCTCTGTGTCAAATAAATAAATAAAATCTCTTTTTAAAAAAAATGTAGAATCACATGCTCTGGGATAAGATAAACTTGCTAAGAAAAAAAGAATTGAGGAGTGAGAAAAAAAATGAAAATGTAACCCTGAGAAAGAGCAATGATGTTAGGGACAGGTTTAGGAAGCAAGTGACCTCAAGACTTACTGTGAGCAGTGGCAGGGAAGCCAAGGCTGGGTGCTGTCTTAGAAGTTCAAGGGGAGGGGCGCCTGGGTGGCTCAGTCCGTTAAGCGACTGCCTTCGGCTCAGGTCATGATCCCGGAGATCCAGGATCGAGTCCCACATCGGGCTCCCTGCTCAGCGGGAAGCCTGCTTCTCCCTCTCTCGCTCCCCCTGCTGGTGTTCCCTCTCTGGCTGTGTTTCTCTCTGTCAAATAAATAAAATCTTAAAAAAAAAAAAAAAAAGAAGTTCAAGGGGAGATGGTCAAACATGACGTCATGTCAGCCAGGTTAGGAAAGGTGTTGGGAAGGATTTGCTGGGATGAGCAATTAGGAGATCACTTATGACCGTGGTGAGAAGAGTTGTAGTGGCATGCTGGAGGAAGAATGCATGTCTTTATGCTCAAATAGTTTGCAAGACCCTCCAAGCAAACACTCTCTCTCTCTCTCTCTCTCTCTCTCTCTCTCTCTCTCTCTCTCTCTCTCATTGTAACTGTTGTGTCTAGGATATACAAAACAAAGTGTTCATTTGCTGACTTTGCCATTACCAATGAAGGTGAGGGTAATACCATTCCCAATACTGCTGTTACAAAATCAAGAATAACATGGTGTGTATGGAAATTGAGCTTTAGAAACATGCAAGCAGGAGGCTCAGCCCTTCCTTTTCATGCGGTAGGATGGGTTTCATAGAGGAGAGAGAGGCAGACAGACAAGAGCATCTTCTGTTGGCAGAGATGGCCACGGACCATGACCCCATCTGCTCAGACACAGGATACTGAAGTTCTCAGAGAGTAAATGCTCCCCTTTTCTGGAGAGGCAGTGGCCAAAAACTGAGGTGATGGTCCATGGTCATGGACAGCCTGGAGCCCACTCTGAACTGCCATCCATCCTCCTGCCTCCAGTCCTTGTAGTCTGGCTCCTACAGCCAATCATTCTTGGCGTTACCAACATCTTCCCACATTGTGGAGAGAAAACACGCAGTTCCTCAGGGCTTGTCAGTAGCCGGGGGAGGCCTGTGAAAGCTGACCTGCTCCCACAGCTCCAGGAGCATCAAGACTTCAAAAGAGGAACTACTTACACTGTCATCACCACAGTGGTAACTTCTATGGGATTTCTTTTTCCAAGACAGCACTGGATGGACTGACTCGGCTCATGCTGGAGAAGAGAAGAGGGCGTTGCAAAGACACTGACTCATCCCATCCTCCCTCCTGCCCTCTGCGGCCACCCCTCACTGCACTTCCTCCTCCTCTGAAGCTAAAAGTCGGCCTCTTGAGCTCATGCCAAGGTTTTTTAAACACACACACACACACACTTGGCTTCCAAGAGGGTAAATTTTTTTAGCATGAAAACAAATAAGGAAAGGGCTCTCAAAAAATAAATTTAAAAATAAACAATCCTTCTCCCAAACTACTTAATAATTCCAGGACGGTAAAATTTTCCAATTGCAAATGTGTAAAGAATAAAATAAAAGGAATGAATGCCATACTGTATTTGCGAGGGTCTCTTAAAAAAGATGCTAATTTACTCCACAAGACTCTGTGGGGTAAATTGCAAGGTTCCCCTTAATATAGAAGAATTTCAGCAATAATATATTAGCTTCTCTTCCCATGTCTTTAGCATGAGTGTGAACACAGCAACACCTTACAGCTGGCATTCTATAGACCGCTGCTCTATATTCCAGAAGGGCCACAATCCATGAATTGTGCCTTTGAAATGCCTATTGCTAAGAGCCAACGTCAACCCTGGGATGACCCCACTCAACAGACCCAGCCAACTCCCACAGGAAGCCATCACAAAGAGCCTCTACTTACCACCAAATACCCCTGCTTCTGGTAAGAGATAAGCAGCCCATTGAACCCTGGATGGAAGCAAGTGCCCTAGGCCTCCTGGGTGGGGGTTACTGAAGAAACTTTGAATGACTCTATACCTTAATTAACTTATGCCTCCCATCCCCTTGTATGCCCAATTTAGGATCTATGCAGCCCTTTTGTATACCAGGAGACCTTCCTTGCTGAGGAGAATGGGAGGTGGGTTGGGCAGCAGTTATCACAGCATGATTCCTATTTTACTGATAAAGAAACTGGTACGTAGAAGCGAATGACACAGCTTCTGAGTGACAGCGTGCTCACGAAAGCCCACAGTTTCTGTATCTCACCACTACCTGACCTCACTTCCAACCCCATTGGACAAGAGGCCAACCCAATGCTGAAAACAGAGGCTGACCTGGTTACAACAGGCATCTGAGGTGCTCCCTCGTCCTTCTAGGTGTTTCCACCCAGTTGTGGAAGGTCCCTGATATAAAGACCTATTTAGATGACCAAGCCGCCATCTTGTTTACTCAGAAAAACAGCTCCAGGTGTTATGGACAAATGGTCCCTGGAAAACAAAGGTGAGCCAGGTTGGGGGAGACACCCCATTCAGTTAACTCCCTGAACCTCCTGTCCCAGGAGCATCCTGGGAGGTATTTAGATGCAAACTAAGAATAGGCAGCCCAATACGGTACTTGGGCTCAGATGGGAACACCTGAATGCCCCCAGCTTCCTCCGGGTTCCAGGGCCATGGAAGTGCAAATTAACTCAGGTAAGCCACCCATGAGTTGGGTCAGCTCTGGGTGCAGTTTTCCCCTATACAATGAAAGTGTAAATTAACTCTGGGTAGTTATGTGACCCTAGTCAGCTTGTGATTTGGGGGGATGCCCTATAAAAGCTAGCCTGAGAAATTAGGCATGGTCCTTCTTCCCTGAGAAGCGACCCTGGCTGGCCAGTAAAATTCCGATGCTTGGTGCAAAATAAAGCTTTGCTTGACCTTCGCTTTTGTATCAGCCTTATTCCTTTGACCACAGACCCTATTATCTGAGCTGCGCACACTGTGTTTTTTTCCATTGCTCCTTTTACCTTCCAGAAACAGACATCTAACTGCATGGCTGCTTATTTCCACACCTCCTGCTTTTCTCCAGGCCAATGATAACCTGTTTTCCATTAGTTTTAACAGTTTTCTCTGGAGATTTTCCAAAACCTCCACAGACAGGGAAACAAGGGAAAAGGATGGGCCTTGCGCCCACCCTACCCAGCAGAGGGGACCAAGTAACTGCCATTCCTGCCCCCAGGGAGATGGTTCCTGGGGCTTGGGCGACTTCACTCCAGAAACTTACAGCAACTGCTGAAAGTTAGAGTTCCAATCATGTAAGAGGAGTAACATTTGGAGTTCCATCCCTGTGCTTCCCTTTTTTGCATTTCTCTGTAAATGGCCTTCTTTCTAGTGGATTGGGAAAAGCTGAGGGGAAGAATATTAGGGTGTTAAAGTGAGAATGCCAAGAAAAAAAAAGATGGCAGTTCAACGAGTGACATTCATAATAGGATTATCAAATCCCTGGAAAAGCTTAGTCAAGACTGAGTGGAGGGTTTTAAATCCCTTTATCCACCCTCTTAAACATTTCAAAAGGCAAGCCTAGCCTAACAGCTCTGGGAGTATCACCTGAGGGAGGTGTCCTCGAGGAAAGAGGGCAGGTGGCCTAAAGAATGGAGAGAAGACCAGGAGATGCAGAAATTAGGGGTTGGAGGCAGTGTTCCCCACAGCTCCCAAAGGTCTGCATCTCTCAAATGGGACGAGGCTTTACATGCATCAGGTTAGTTATGGAGAGTCCAAAAGCGTCAGGCTGAGCAATATGCCCTGGGGACCTTCCAGAGCAGCCCACCATTGCCAACCAGGAGCGGGAGCAAGGGTGCAGAGGTGGGGCAGGGGAAGACAAATAGATGGAGAGCAGGAGGCAGCATCCCGGATCTCCAGGCTACGTATCCCACATGAGAGACCTGGATATCCCCTGTGCCTCTGTGAGGAGAAGCAAAGGCAGTGAGAGGCAGCTAGTTGGCACAGACTAAATGGGAATGAAGCTGTCACAGTGGGGAGATGTGAGACCTGAGCAGATGTCCATTACCGTCATGCAGAAACGCTGCATCGTTGGCTACAATCCCATTTGGGTGTTACCTTCAACCTAAGCTGAATCCAACCTCTTCTCTCTGTCTCCACCCATGCCACTCAGGTTCCAGCCACTCTGGTCTCTCCCCTGTTTCCACCTGCATCCCCCTCCTACTGGCCATCCTGCCTCCCTGCTTGAGCCCCACGAGTCAGGGGGATTCCTGTAAAAATACGACTAAGACCATATCCCTCCTATGGTCAAATCCTCCAATGACTTCCTTTTTGATCTGGAGTACCACCTGAAGTCCTTACCATGGCCAACAGAGTGCTACTACCTGACCCGGACTCAGCCTCGGTTTCCCACTCAAACCTCGTTTCCTATCTGCTCACCCACTGCACTCCAGTCCAGGGTCTCCTGGATGATCCTCCAACGCATCAGACACACCTGGGGAGTTTAGTCCGCTAAGTGTCTGCCTTTGGCTCAGGTCATGGATTGAGTTCTGCATTGGGTTCTCTGCTCAGCGGGGAGTCTGCTTGTCCCTCTGCCCTTTACCGTGCTCATGCTCTCTCTCACCCATGCCTGCTCTCTCTCTCTCAAGTAAATAAATAAAATCTTTAAAAAAACAAAATAAAAACACACTCCCAACCCAAGTTCTTGTTCTTCCCTCTGCCTGGAATGTTCTCTCAAACAAAGTTCCCTATGACTTGTACCCTCATTTTATTCGAGTCCCTTCTGTCACCTTCTGCCACCTGTTTAGGCTGTGCTTAAACCACCCTTCCCAATAGTGACTGACCAGGCCATTCTATCCCCTCCCTGTACACAGCTTCATTCTTCTTCCTAGCATTTATCACCATCACCATCTTTTAGACTTATATCATCTTTAATAGTAGTAAAATATGCAAGATATAAAATTGACCATCTTCACCACTTTTATGTATAGGAGTCAGTGGAGTTGAGTACATTCACATGGTTGGGCAACCATCACCATCTCTAGAACTGAAACTCTGTCCCCATTAAACACCTCCCCAATCCTCATTCCCCCCACCCTGACAACTACCATTCTACTTTGCATCCCTGAGAATGTATGTGTGCCTTTTGTAAGGGACTCTGGGTGTCTCATACGAGTGGAATCAGACAGTATTTGTCTTTTGGTGGCTAGCTTCTTTCACTTAGCATTAATGGTCTCAAGGTTCATTCATGTTATATAACATGTGTCATTGCTTCCTTTTTAAGACTGAATAATATTCCCTCACATGTTTATACCACCTTTTGTTTATCCATTCACCCACCAGTAGATATCTGAATGCTTTCATCTTTTGACTATCATGAATAATACTGCTATGAACATGGGGGTACAAAGATATATGTCATGTTTCATGTTTATTTACTCACTCTTTGCCACAGAGGCTTTGTGAGTGCAAGGACTTCATGTTGCTCGCTGCCTGTCTCCAGCACCAGTACAGTGTCTGGATGTGTTGAATGATTAAAAATGGCACAATCAGGGAGTAAACCCAGATCTGTTCCAGCTGCAGGGCTCATGTTCTTAACCATGATTCCATGCTACTTCCAGGGTATGTTGACTAATCTGCAGGAAGGCTGAGACCAGTGGATATACTGAGGCATGTTTTGGCAGTCCCCATCAAAGCACTGCCCCGGGGAAGGTATGTCTTGAACCACACTTAGCTACTCGGTTTCTAGTATCATGAATTTACCAACTATAGAAAGGCTGCTCAGATAAGAAAGTATGAATCAATTAAATGTTTGATTCATGACCACAAGATCCTGTTTTATACTCTTCATGCCACCTAACACTATTTGAAATTACCTTGTTTATCTGTTGTTCCTTTGTTCACCATTGGTTCCCTTTATCACCATGAAGGCAATCACCATGAGAGCAATTTGTGCTCAGTGCACAATGATCAGAACAATAAGTGAATGAATTTATGTAACTGATTCTTTTAGTTTTGGTCTCATAATTCTCAAGAAACTTTTCAATTATAATTTTACTTAGGAGGAAGATAAGACCCAGGTCAAACGAATGCTAATATAATACATACTGAGCCTTAATGAAGTGGCATTTTTGTTTGCACATCTGTAAAGGAAAATCTTTCTCCTCTACTCCCAATACTTCTGACACCAGATGTGTAGGAATTTTCCCCACCTCAAGCAATTCTCCAATTCTTAGTGACACCAACTGGGAGTCCTACAAATTTCATTCAATCCTGAAATTATCTACCCAGAGACAGCATGAGATCCCGTAAGTTAAGGGCTCAGTCTCACAATATGGCTCCCCACTTAAAGGCCAATGGCAAGTCCAGGTTGTCACCTGCATTTCTAAACAACCAAGCTATAAATCATGGTTCCCATGACTTCCTTCCTGGGTTCAATAATTTTCTACAATGGCTAACAGAACTCAGGAGAAACACGTACTTATGTTTATTGACTTACTATGAAAGGATACAACTCAGGAATGGCCAGATGGAAGAGATGCATGAGGCAAAGTATGAGGGATGGGGCAGGGAGGTTCCATCTCCTCTCTAGCTCACCACCCTTCCAGCACTGTGAAATCCTCACAACCTGGAAGCTCATCAAATTTCATTGTTCAAGAGTTTTTATAGAGCTTTAATTTCTAGCTCCCCTGCCACCCTTCTTCCTGGTGGCTGGTGGTAGGGCTCAAAGTTCCAACACCCTAATCATTTGGTCTTTCTAGTGACCAGCCCCATCTCTATGTAGGGGTCCCACCCTGAGTTACCTCATTTGCATAAACTCATAAAAGGGGTTCCTTATGAGTAATAAGGAGCTCTGTGTCAGAAACTGGGTACAAAGGCCAAATATAATTATTATGCCATAGCATCAGTTTCCTGATGTTCTAAACACTAAAGTTTGGTTAGTGTTAGTCTGTGGCTGAAAAAGCAACCTTAATCTTATTATGCAAAAAAAAATAAAAAAATCAGACCAGTCCCTGAACCAGACTGAAGTCCCCTAGATCACCTTCTCTTTAAGAGACTTCATGACCACCATAGTAAACGGGAATAAAGGAAGAGTAAAACTTTTGATTGATGTTGGTTTCTTGTTGTCTTGTGATTTCTAATTTATTCCAACCAAAAGGACAAAGTAAGATCTCACACAGCATGAGGTAGTCTTCACCAATACACAGATCTCAACATAGAAAAACTGCAAACCTTAGCAGGAAGAAGTACCATGATTATTCGATGATGTCTGCCATGGCAGGGGAAGGAAGAAGTTAGCATATATGCCATGTACCTGCCATCTCTCGTCTAGACAGCCTTTCATCTTCCCGTTTCCTTTGAATATTCAGACACCACTTCAGAGCCCCTAGTTATGGAGCACCATAAAGATTCAATCAAGAGAGTCATCTCTCTGGGGGTGTTCTACTTCCTTTTCCTCATTGCTTCCTGGATGCTTAATGTATGGAACATTAGTTTTCATCCTACAGTTCCTACCAAGTCAATTTTCTAGTTCACAGAGAGCCAGCCACACTATCTCAGACACTCCAGGAGAAAACTGATTCATAAGCAATTATCTGTTTATATCCCTGTGCCACTTGATTTCATAGCCCAGCACTCAGAGTGAGAGCAAGAACATTCAACTGTTTATTGGAGTTGTTCATGTATGCTCAAACTCATCTCCTCACAGTCTGTTTCTAAAATTAGACATCGGAACAAATGCCATTCCTGTCTCTGATGGCTTTGTTTGTTTTCTTATCTCACAGGTCAAGGGGACATCCTCCACTCCTGCTTCCTGACCTCCACAGTACTACCTGAAAACAACAACAACAACAAAACTCTGGCTTCTTATCAGACGCCAAGTTTCCTCATTGAGGGCTGTAACCCTCATGTGACCAATGAGAAGACCCAAGTGTGCTGGGCTTAGGGGGAGGAAAACCTTTCAGAAACTAGTCACTAAATACAACTCAAGACCCAAAGTATAAGTCTAAGGTTTGACTCAATCTCACTTTTCATTCTTCTACTAATGGACCTTGAGAGCTTACATGAAACTTCTGGACGAGGAGGCAGCCATGCATGTACCGACAGCAAAGAATGATACTGCTTTTCTAGAAAAGTTGTCATCTCAACCCAGCCAGCAGCTTCAAGAGGTTTGGGCTGTGAGTACGACAGGTCAGACTACTCAGGGAGCCTGAGGGGCACTCAACATAGTGACAAAAGTAGCAGTTGCCTGGCCCTGCACCTGCATCATTCCCAGGGAACAGCAACAACAAAACTTCACAATGTTTTCTTTCACTTTGGTCTCTAAGGTTAGATAGTTGTGTCTATGGATGTCTCATACTTGCTTTGTGTTTCTTGCCAAAATCAGCCCCCAGTAAATACGTATGCCTTGATAGTCATGACACGCCTATAGGGTAGCCATGATAATCAGCAGATGGGGACTGGAAACAAATAAGGTTCTCTGAATACTACTTAGAAGTTAAATGAATTAATTAACTAAGTGAATAGCAAGGGGATGATCTGACTCTTAACCTCAAAGCAGACAGTTTTGAAAAATGATGTAAACTGGTAGAAGGTAATATCTCTTTCCTAATGGTACTAGGAATACTCTGTTTCAACTCAGTGTTCTCAATTTCAGCTAATTCTTACCCCCAAGAAGTTCCATAATGCTTAGGTCAGCTCATGATATGGTCTCAATATCCAATAGATTGCAAAAAAGGAGACATAAGAATTCCTTGCAAAATGAAGGAAACAATTTCTGAACATAGTATGAGTAAGGATCATCAAACTAAGGTACTAGTAAATATTCAAAAGACACAGATATTTATTGACTGTTGTGAGTTAAGCATTGTGCAAACACTCTATATAAAACATTCCACTTAAACATGTTCACTTCTACTTCCAATAGCTTAATTTTTGCATATGATCAATCTCATGGAGTTTCAGATCCAGATACTTTGTGAGATGGTCTATGAATAGAAATGGGGAAATATACACTCAATGGATTAGTCTCTTCTAGAAAATACACAACATTAAGAGCTCTCGACTCTGTAAATTATTTTTAAATAGACACAAACATTTATGAAAAGGAGAGGGACTGGGAACCTGGAAGGATCAGTCAATTAAGCTTCCAACTGGTGATTTTAGTTCAGGTCATGATGTTAGGACCATGAGATTGAGCCCGGCATCAGGCTCCTTGCTCAGCAGAGTCTGCTAGACGATTCTCTCTCTTTCCCTCTTTCCTCTACCCATCCCCAGCTTGCGTACTTTCTCTCTCTCTCTCTCTTGCAAATAAATAAATAAATCTGAAAGAAAGAAAGAAAGAAAGAAAGAAAGAAAGAAAGAAAGAAAGAAAGAAAGAAGAGCGAAAAGGAGAGGGACAATAAAACTTCTGTAACATCTCTAAGGCTAATGGCAGCAGAGCTGTTTAGAATAATGTTTACAAGCATTTAACACTCTGCAAATGTACAATCAGGAACTATTTGAATATGACTCATTAGACTGATGGGCTCCTCTCAAGAGGAGATGATCTATGGATGATTTGAAGTGCGCATTCAGAGTTTGATCAGGCTGTGGGCAGATACCTCAGATGAGAGACACTGAGGCCAAATACCAATTGTTTGTTGTTTTTCTGTTTTGTTTCTAACACCAGATAGTAAGTGGCTCAGAGTACACCATGCCCTCGTCAAGTCAAAAAACAACACTTCACTTGCAAGAAACTAAGTTTGGAAAAGAGTTTCTTAATGGAAAATCTATTTTAGTCAATTAAAAGATACACTTTGATATTTGCCTGTTTTCTCATCAGCTTCCCCAACTGAGGTGATGTATTGACCCCACTTAAAGTGTTTATAGCTCATACAACAGATACCCTGTTAAGCACCCGCCATGTTTTAGATCATTAAATCAGTTAATTCTTCACATTCTAACCTTATGAAGTAGTATTATCCCCACCCCCCATTTTAGAGATGAGGAAATGGAGGCTCAACGGAATTAAGGAACTTGGCCCAAATCACCCAGAAAGAAAGTTGCAGAAGTAGAATCCTCACGTATTTTGGTTCCCAAGCCCATATTGACACTGGGGTAGACCACCATCCATGGAAATACCTATTAGTTCTTTGGAACCAGCACAGTTACAGAACAGAACACAGGAGGTCTGAGTGTGCATCTGGAAGTTGAGTTACTTGTACCTTGGCGAAGCTGTCTGGGGTTTGCTGGGCCATAAAGAAGTACCTTCTTTCACTGAACAGTGGGGTTCACAGTAGAATGAAAGGAGTGAGGGGAACAACCCACTAGACAGACACAAGGCTAGTACCCTTGGAGCAAGTTGCAACCTCCTCCCCCACTTCTGAGCACTAGCAGCAGACAAACCAAGACCACCAACCTCACCAGGACCACCGCCACCAGCACTATGGAAGAGCCACGCCACCCACAGCACCAGCACCACCAGCTCACCTCCGCTGCCCTTGGTCTCTTTTGTTCACTCGTCATTTGTGGGCTTTTTTTCCCCTATGCCCTCTTCCTTAGCTGTCTCTCACTAACCAACAGAAAGGCAGGAAGGTACTTACCCCAAAACAGAAGAAAAAAAATCATTCTGTTTCTTGTGCAACTCCCACTCAATCCTTGGCAGGGCTATAGAACTAAACTATGATGCTTATTATATACCTACATTGTGTTTTCTAAAGTTCATGCACTAGTGAGACAAAACTGGGATCTAATCCTGAATCTGCCACTTAAGCACAGACATGGGACAAGTTATTTAATGTCTCTGAGCTTCAAGCTGATAGGGATAAAAACTCTACATGGTAGCATCAATGATGACAGGAGAACTGGAGGAGGAGACATGGGTACAGTTCCAAGACAGCTGAATCTTCAAATGAACTTAGAAGCAGTTGGGTGTTGGGCAATCTCACATCTCTTCTC
Organism: Spilogale gracilis; assembly: GCA_004023965.1. Classification (NCBI taxonomy): domain Eukaryota; kingdom Metazoa; phylum Chordata; class Mammalia; order Carnivora; family Mephitidae; genus Spilogale; species Spilogale gracilis. The sequence goes on from PITA01011887.1 coordinate 34,141, forward strand.
CAGCTGGCCACCCTAAATTCTAGGTCCCTTCCTGAGTCCTGACACTAGGAAACGTAGGGACCACTGGCAAGAAACAGTGATGGAACCAAGAGAATGAGGCAGACGGATGACAGGGAGAGATGTGAGAGGAATTGTTCATTGAGGTGGGGGGTGGGGGAAAGAAGGAAAAGTAAATTTCAGCAGGCCTAACATTCATTTGTGAAGGGCTGAAAACCTGAACGCTGCCTGTTTCCATTTTAGTATGCCTAAAATGATGTTTCCAATGTAGGAAACATCATTTTAGGCATACTAAACAGAAGGAGATTTAATATAGGGAACTGGGTACTCACAAAATCTTTGGAAAGACTGACAGTCACATTCTGGGGTAAGCCTACAGCAATGACTCCCAAAACAACGCCGACTGGTCCATCAGGCCAACTGGTACCCTAGGGTTCCTCCAGAAGGTAAGGACTTGAAGAGCCATAATCCAGAGGCCAGGAGGCTAGAGTCGAGAAGCCACCCCATGGGCTCTGCCTCTGTTTCTGTACCCAGGAGGCTAAAGACAGCACACTACCAGACTGCTGCTGGGCACCCACACCAAACAGTGGGAAAAAACAAGAAAGTAAGATGGTGCCCACCTCACTTTTGCCTCCCCTCATATAACTAGCAGAGCCCGATTCTCGTTCAGAATCCTAGCTGCAAAGGACTCTGACACACATTAGTTTTAGATTTCCAACATGTGCGACCAAAAGACTGAAATGGAGATTGAGTGAGCAATCCCCAGCAGCCCTGTATTTGGAGATGTTTGAACTCCACAGGTTCTGACTCTGACTTTGCCAAATTCTCCTACCCATAATGCTTTACCTACTTTTCAGTGTCCAGAACTGAAGACCTTATATAATCAAGTCACTTTTTTCTTTTTTAGCTCATTTTATCAATTTGATAAAAACAGCCTTCTTATCCCATTCCAGTCCATTTTAAAGTTTAACTAAATGTGTGCTTATCTTTTCTCTTTTGTGTCATATGTAAATTTGCCTATTTTTCACATATGAGTTTCAAGGTCTAACTGATAAACTTCTAGTTTAACTTTGGGAGGTCACTTAGCATGCAGTTTATGTAAACAGCACTAGACAATTTTTCTTTGGCTATACACATCCAATAGCATTAATGACCTTCAAATGATAAAGGGGTTAGGAAAGGGGCTGAAAAATTCCTTATTTTATTATAGGATTCCTACAAAGAAGCCTTTTTAATATCACCAGATTTATATTCTATTCACTTTGCTTTTAGTGGATTTATATTCAGATCTTGTTTTTGATGACCCAACACCTTAGCATGAGAAATATCAATCATAAAAATGAACATATAGGGACACCTGGGTGGCTCAGTTGGTTAAGTGTCTGCCTTATGCTCAGGTCATGATCTCAGGGTTATGAGATGGAGTCTGGCATCAGGTTCCCTGCTCAGCAAGGAGCCTGCTTCTCCTTCTGCCTGCTGTTCTACCTGTTTGTGCTCTCTGTCTCCAACAAGTAAATAAATAAAATCTTAAAAAGAAAAATGAACCTATGATTTTCATTCAACGTGTCAGGACACAAGGCATTTTCACACTAATTATTCCATATTGCGGTCCCGTTTTGTTTGTTTGTTTGTTTTTTTTAATTACAGCCTAGCCGATCTTTTGTATATTGCCTTTAATTTAGGAAATTTTTAAAGTTATACAATAACAACTACTTTTATTTCATTTTTACCCCCACAAACACCAATTATTTTAAAGGAAATCCCAGAAACCATTTTATCTTTTCAAAATATGTAAATCCAAACTGCCACTACTGTACTTTTAAAAAAATAACATTAACTCTTCAACATAATTAAACATTGAGCAGTGTTCACATTCCCCCCCTTTTTTAACTTCTTTTTTTTTTTTTTTAAGATTTTATTTATTTATTTATTTGACAGAGAGAAACACAGCCAGAGAGGGAACACAAGCAGGGGGAGTGAGAGAGGGAGAAGCAGGCTTCCCGCTGAGCAGGGAGCCCGATGTGGGACTTGATCCCAGGTCTCCGGGATCATGACCTGAGCTGAAGGCAGTCACTTAACCAACTGAGCCACCCAGGCTCCCTTTAAGTTCTTATAAAGTAGAATTTTGAACTTATACCAAAGTAGACAAAATAGTACAATGATTACCTGACCCCATCATTCATCAACCCATGGTTGGTCTGGCCTCATCTGCATCCACACACTACTCCCCCAACCCTATGCTTTTGAAGCAGATATCAGACTTCATACCATTTCTGTAAATATCTCAGTATGTACTTGTAAATGATGAAGATTCTAACATAACCAGTATCACATTAACAAAATAATTCCTGAGACAATGTTCAAATTTCCTCATCCCACAAATGTCATGAGCACTTTTATAGTTTTTAAAAACTAGGATACTTAAAAAAATAATATCTACCTGGAGGACAGTGGGAGAAGGAAAGTAAATGGGAACTAGAGTAATCCAGGGAGAGAAACGAAACAACAGAGACTTTGGACACAGAAACAAACCGAGGGACTTGGAGGGAGGGGGATGGAGGGATGGGAGAGCCTGGTGGTGGGTACTGGGGATACCTAAAGTGTGGAGCACTGGGTGTGGGGAATGGGGAATGAATCTTGGAACACTGGGGACAAAAAATTAAGTAACAATAAAAAAAAAGAAAAAGAAAAAAAATAATATCTAAAGAAGGTCCACACATTATTAATGTTCTTTAAATCTCCTTGGATTTTACAGGTTCCTTATCCATCCCTTATTTTTATTCCTTGCAATATATTTGTTGAAGAAAGTGGATTGTTTGTCCTATAAAATTCCCACAACCTGCATTTTGGTGATTGTAGCCCCATGATGTAGCTTAACTTGTTTCCTAGTCCTCTGTATTTCCTATGAATTGGTAGTTGCATCCAGAGACTTAATCATATTCAGGTATTTTTTGTGAAGATATATTATGGGGTGCTAGGTTCTTCCATTGAGAGGTGCATAATATCTGTTTGTGTCTACTTTGTGATATTACTTACTATTCATTCATGTTCAATACCTACATCCACCAATTCATTAGTGCATACAAAGTATTAATATTCATCTTTCAGTTACTACCTGGAATATCTCTGCAGCAAGAAACTTCCCCCTCGTCTACTTGGCTATCATGATGGCACCATTCATATTAGAAAAAAAGAATAGATGTCTGATTCCTCCCCTCTTGTTGTCCGGTTTTGAATCATGAGTTACCCAACTTTGGCATCCTCTGATGATGACAAATTAGTTTTTACTTTTTTTTTAAAGATTTTATTTATTTATTTGACAGAGAGAAACACAGCTAGAGAGGGAACACAAGCAGGGGGAGTGAGAGAGGGAGAAGCAGGCTTCCGAGCAGGAAGCCTGATGTGGGGCTTAAACCCAGGACTCCAGGATCATGAACTGACCCGAAGACAGATGCCTAATGACTGAGCCACCCAGGTGCCCCTAGTTTTTACTTTTTAAAGTATCATTATAAACTCATGAATTCAAACATACTTAAACTATTTCTATTACTCTTATTGATGCTCACATTTCCCATCTCTGTTTTTTTTTTTTTTTTCACATTTCCCATCTCTTGAGTTCTTTCACTATGGCTCTAGTAGTCTTTGATATCTTCTTTGTCATTTGATATGACCAGGTTTTCAAATTCATACTGTATATCATGCATGCAACTGGTCAATTCTCCAAGTAACCCTAGTTCCTCTTAGTGAAGAGTGATACTAAAGCCCACGATCTAAAGGTGTTCTCCTGAAGTTATTCCAAGATTATAAATCTTTCATATAGTCTGCTTATTTGAACTAGGATCTAAGTAAGTAATTGCTATTAGTTATTATATATCTTGATTCTCTTTTAAATTATAGGTTGCCCCATTCATGTTTCCCATGTGTTGCTGCTGCTATTTTTGTTGTTGTTGTTGTTGTTGTTGTTGTTGTTGTTGAACAAGGAGGAAGAGGAGGAGGGGAAGAAAAAAGGAAGAGGAGGAGGAGAGAGAAGGAGAAGGAAAAGAAGAAGAAATTAGATGATTTGTTCTTTCGTTTTCTGTATCTGAGTTTTACCAATTGCATCTCATGGTGTCTTTTAACATGTTCCTCTATTTCTTGTTTGTCTATGAATCTGTCATTGGATCTAGAGGCTTGATTAGCTAAGACTTTATGACTTTATTGTCTCCTAGTTTTCAATTCTTTCAAGTTTTATATAACAAAAGAAATACATTTGATTTACTTACACCAAAGCATCAAAAAATTTCAGAGAAAAAAAGTGGTTTTTAAAAGCACCCCATTCAATATTTATTTCTATATGTTTCAGTATAATCTATCCTTAATTCCTACAAAAATAAAACAAGGACCAGGAGGTAAGACTGAAAATGCCACAGCATCACATGCAGAGAGACTCCTCTTGCCTTTCAACGTAAGACTTTCTTGGGTTTTCTGTAAATCACTGCAAGAACTGGACATTTTACTTAAGCAGTAGACTCTGCACAGCCCTTCCCAAACCATCAATCTACTATATTCTAATTTAGAACAATTAAAACATTCATTTTAAGAGAAATAATTTGAGCAGCCATGCCTGTGTCTTCTATGGTTATTCCCTACTGCAAATGAAAATAAACACGGCTTTAAAAAACAACAACAACAACAAAAAGACCTTTGCTCTTTATGAAGATAATTTGTTGTCAACCTCCTAGAAAGCTATGAGGTATCTAATATCATGGACTTATATCGAGAGGCATAGTGCAACTGGACTCTTGGAGAACATAATGGAAAAGAGATGTTATTATCTACAAAATGTTCTGCAGAACAAATAGAGCTATGAATGGATACTAAGTTTGAAGGAGACTGAAGGCATCCAGTAGTCTAAACCTAACTCAGAGTATCATCAGAAACAGAAATCTGACACTTGAACAGCACACATTTCAATGATGAGCTGCCTGAGGTCCAGCACAAAAGAAGAGAATCTAGTCAAGTGGGCTCAGAACACTCCCATGGCACAGTCTGACGTCATTGGCATTGCTCACTGCACTCAGTGCGGGGCGCAGTGGTGAAGCAGGGAAGGCAGAGGAGCATCCTGAGGAAGGCAACTCTGTGGGCTAAGATGTGAACCCTACACACAGTCTCTGTTGCTTGCAGCCCCTGTGACCCAGAGTTATGAGGCTTCATTTCCCTGAGCTTCTGCCATGCCTAGTACCCAATGAACCCTGATGAATGATTATGATAACAGCCTCTCTCAGCTGGGTCTTGGGGTGGGTGAAGCAACTGGTACCTCAGCGATAACTCCCGACCATCTTAATATCCTTGTCTTCCCACCTCGGACTTTAGCAACACATTCCATAGCACTACGCCTTTGCCTCAGTTTCACTTGCTTCCCACTAGATCATGTTACTCCAGAGTTTCAAGAGACAGGGTGTTAACACTCCACTGTGGATGCTGAATCTGGGCCTCCTGAATCCTCAGCATAGTGACGGTCTTTGGTTGTTACTACTGAAGAAAGCACTAGACCACGACTCGTGGGTTCAAGATCTACAAATTTCATTAAATTTAGTCATTAAACCTGTGAATTCCCATCTGAAGATTAACTGCCCTCCCAACCTTTGAGGGTGGTTAAATAAAAGCAAAGTATAATGAATTAGATGGTGTTGCCTCCTGCCCCAGGCTTGTCTTCCTGCCCCAGGCTTGTCTTCCCACCAGCTTTCTGAGCTCTAGACATTCTCAAGAAATGGCCTATGAGACAACCAAAACCTTTACCTCCATACCGTTAGCTTAATAGGAATTCTGAGCACCATGCCACGTAGGACACCAGTCTTCCTCTGCAGCAGCTTCCGAGATGTCTACCAGGACCCTCGTGGCTCATCCAGATGGGCCACCGTGTAGTTTAGGACATCCTGGAGAAGTTCAAATGGCCAGAAGCATTGCGAGAGCCTGGCTAGATTCCCCCAGGCAGCTAGCAAGAGAAGGAAGTTGCCTCTGGTGACAGATTTTTCAGATCTCACATGCAGCAGTTCACCCAAGAAACAATTTCTCATGTGCATAGAGTGAAAAGTCTAAGAGAACCAACACTGGCCTCATTCAGCTCAAGTCACTCCCACAGTAGAGCCATCTTTGGAAACAATAGGCAAAATTAAACATAATTAACTATATCTATGTAATGTGGCCAAACAGTAATGTGACCTATTTCATAACACACCTGGCAAAACCAAATGGATATAGTTAAAACATTTAGAGAAAGTTGTTCAAAAAAAAAAAAAAAATACAAAAAAGTAGATTGTTGAACAGCATAATTTAATTTCCCACACATTGTCAACAAATCAAGAGGAATAGAGTATCCCAACAACTAATACCTACCCTTTTCTAAGAAATAGCTTCAAATCAGTCTTTTGTCATGGTAAATATGGGTCCTTGAACAGAAGTTCTATCCTCTGTAGAGGAATAGAGCTCAGGTGATAGAGAAAACATGCAAAGCTGCACCCAGGCATTCTGCCAGGGACCTGTGTCTACTTTCTTGGTTAGTTCTCAGAGAAGGCCATCAGATGAGGAAACCAGCTCAGAAAGAATTAGAATTAGTGATATACCCAAGGGTGCAGAGTCAGTAAGTGTGGGAGTTAACGACATTTCCATTTCAACCAACTGACTTACATACAAAAGACAGATTTAAACACAAAGCTCTTCCTATTCTAGCCAGCCCAACACAGCTCCCCATACATGTACAGCCGTCACACTGCAGGTTGGGGGGACAAGAGGTGGGAGCTTTTCAGAGACTGTCAGAATGGGCAACGCTTCTGCTTTCATTCATGAGTCATGGTTAACATTTTGTGTTTGCGAAACCACAAACAAAATGGTGCTCTGTGGAGTAATTTTTATATTTTAGAAAGTCAAAATGGAGCCTCTACCTTGCACTGCAGATTCTAGCCCTAGGATTCCACTACTGAAGACTATCAAAATACAAATCCAACCAAGGATCTAGCAACTAGCACAGTGCGGGTAAGTATGTAAATTGGTATAAACCTTTTGGCAAAAGCTATTAAGATTTAAAATATGAAAATCCTTTGACCTAATATTTTTTTACCTAGAAATTTAACTAGGGTAATGCCACGTAGTACTCAACGATATATATAGTCAGGGACATTCATTTCAGGATTGTTTATAAACATGAAAAACCGAGTATAACCCATCTATTCACCAGTGGGAATGGCTAAATAAATTATAGGACATATGTAAAATGGATTATTCTTTAGCCACTAAAAAATACAAATGTCCACTGATATGAAAAAAGATGCCCAGGATATGTTGCTGAGAGAAAAAAGGCATATTGAAAGTCAGCATGAATAAAATTACCCCGGTTTTATAAATAATAAAGTATACATTTATATATGTATAGAGAGAAAATCCAAAATTATATTCAGCAAATTATTCACAGTGTTTTTTCTCCCCTGGGGGATAGAATGAGGAAGGTTCCTGCTTTCTATTTTTTATATTTCTTCAATTTTAGAAGTTCTTATTTACATGAATATTTATCATTTTTATCATAAAAATTAATAAATATTTTTATTCTATTGTTAGCGTGGGGTTGGTGTTTGGGGTATGAGAACCTAATCAATATTTCAAATCTGGAACTGGAAAGGAGAACAAAGAGAACAGAACATCTCTAAAATGTAATTCTCATATGAGCCAGACTTGAGATACAACTATTTATATGGCATGGATTTGCTGGTAGCTTTCAAATGCACAGCTGCAGATAGACATATGTTTAATGATCTAAAATTTTCTTTGACATTTCTGGGGAAAACAGCAGAGTTATAGTACATTTGTACTACGTGGTATAGAGTACAATACCTATAGAGCATAGTACTATATAGTATAACGTTCCTCTCCCTAAAATTCGATTAAATGAACAAAAATGTATTCCATTTGTGATTCGGTCTTTAAGTTTCTCCCTTAAACCATCAAACTTTTTAAGGAGAAGTTTCTCTAATACTGTGTTTTGGGGGCTTCAATCTTAATAGAAAGACTCATTACTCGTCAGGTCATATATACAAAGCTAACTGTGTTTGCAATCAATTCCATTCTGGAAGCATCTGAAGGTCCCTGTTGAGAACGCTTGCTGTACGACACACAACCTTCCACAGCAATACTGAGTGACACAGCACAGGCAAAGCCTGCGATCTGGCTGGCTGGCTGCCCAAAGACCTCCTAAGGGGGCCTGCCAGCAGGCTCCGGGAATACGTCTGGTTTCCACCACACGCTGAGAACGGATCCATCTCTCACGGCTGAACTTACTGCCTTACCAAGTCTGATTCAAATAACTAGATTGCTAGAGAATTAATTTCCGTGACAATGATCTGTCCCTTATAGCAGCTAAGGCATATGATAGCACATGAGGGCCTTCTCTGCTTTGGAACAATCTATCAACAGGTTAAGTATCGTCAGAAGGTTATACTGCAAGTACGACTTCACTGCAAAAGCAGGAAGTTATATAACTGGAAGGCATGAAGCCATCGGGCCCAAACAGCCTGGTGGGTTCGTCTCCACAGCATAGTTCTACCTTCCAAAAGGCCCAGATGCTACTCCTCCGTTCAGCCAGGACACCATCTCTCAAGGACATGATCAACTCCTGGCTGTTCATCTCTCTTTTTACATCTCCCTTCCAATACACAGTATATCACGATGGATTCGATTTCTGCTGTTTGTTTGTTTGTTTATAATCATATTCTATTTCTGCCTCGTGAGCTCATTCTCTGAATCACCTTGAATGTGATATCTGATGCCTGCAAATTCTACAGATAGACTATTTCCGACTTGCTCTCTCAAATGGCTGAACACCCCCATTATATGGAGATTTTATCAGCCTTACTTTGAGAAGATACAGAGTCAGGATGGGGAAGGCTATGCTGAGGTAACAGGGAGTTCAAAATCTCAGTAGCTCGGTACAACAATTTATTTCATACTTTTGCAAAGTCTGTCATGAGATGGCAGGGCCCTTCTTCCATCTGGTGAGTCTGGATATGGGTCCCATTTATTCTGTCATTTACACATCAACACAGACTACAGAATCACTGCAGCAGAGGAGACAGAGATGGAGGTGAGGGCTGGCTGCTTAAGAGGCTCCCTGAGAGTGACATCTGATGGTCTGTGACCCATTCAGTTGCAAAGGAGCCTGGGAAATATGGTAGACCACTGGATTATTTGTACACCAGCTATACCTAAAACAGAAAGCTTCCCTATCTCCAGGTCTTAGAAGGTACTTTACTGTCACCTCACACCAGCAGTAGCTATGATCAGAGGCCACTGTCTTAGTCCTTTTCTAACTTTACTTATCAATGTAATTCAGATGATTTACAAAGGGTCTAAAAATCGAGTTTAGACAAGGATACAGAGTAAGACCCAGCTTTGCCCTTAAAAAGTGCATAATCTAGTAATGAGACATTCTGTTCAAAAAGCAATATTATAGTGCTGTTATATGAATACAACCCAAAACATAGAATATACACAAAAATATAATACAAATATATAATATACATGTAATGACTTATAACTATAACACAGAGAAAAATTAAATTGGGACTAAACTAAATGTACAGATCAAGTTTTGTTGGAGAAATGATTCCCTTGTGAAGAATATGGGACATAAATCTAGAGAAGGCAGAATTTTCCCTGTCCTTTAACAAAGGTAGGCAAGTGTGAGAAGCATACACTAAGGCAGGGGGTGTGAGATTAGTGATCTCTCAGAGCGGTGGAGTGGCAGGACAGTGTGCTCTGTCTGGAAACTGGCTAATGCAGGGGAGGAAATGGGAGAAGATGGGCTGGTAAGGAGGGTTAAGGCCTTGAATGTCACTGGGTCGGCTTGGACATTAATGTAAGGGCAGTGGGACTTACTACTGGAGTAGGGGAGAGGAGAATAGCTAAACTTCCTTTAGAAAAATAACTCAGTATCAGAGTAGAGACCAGCCAGGAAGCCACTGCAGCCACTGCAGAAAAGGGACTTATTCCCAATGGCCCACCTCTCACCAGGACCCCCACACCTGAACCTCCAGACATGCCCATGCCTCGGAACCTTTCCAGATGTCTCCATCCTAAACATGGCTGGTAGCCATCTGAACAACTCATTCCTTCTCTGCCCCACTCTCAACATGTCAGTAAACTCTGTTGGCTCTGCCTTCAGAACACATCCCGAAATTTAAGAAAGAAAACAAAGGATCATAGGGGAAGGGAGGGTAAAAATGGAACAAGATGAAATCAGAAAGGGAGACAAACCCTAAGAGACTCTTAATTGTAGGAAACAAACTGAGGGTTGCTGGAGGGTGTGGGGAGTGGGCGATTGGGTATTGGCTGATGGACATTAAACAGGGCACATGATGAGCACTGTGTGTCCTGTAAGACTTATGAATCACTGAGCTCTACCTCTGAAACTAATACACCATATGTTAATTAACTGAATTTAAATTAAATTTAAATTTAAAAAAATTTTAAAAGAACCCATCCTAGTCCTTCCCAGCTCCTGCACTCGCACCCTAATCCAAGCTGCCCTCCCCTAGCACGGTCCTTTAAGAACCTAAATCAGAGCTCTACACCCCCGTAGAGGCTCTCCACTCCGCTCAGAATGAAATCCAAAGCCTGCCCCTAGTCTTTGTCCTTGCTCTGCCCCCAGCCTCACTCTGCCCCAACCACACCGACTTCCTGGAGGCTCCTTCCCACCCCATGCCTGCTCCCACTCCAGCTTTAAAGCCCACTGTTCCCTGTCCATCCGGGCCATCAGGGGCCTTCGCTGAGCCTCCTGTCCACAGAGCAACACCCCCGCAAGCCTCCACATGAACCCTTCCCCTAGTAGGATCGCTGTTGCTCCAACCCTCTGAGCTTTCCACAGCTGCACCCCACCCTGCACCAATGCCTGGCAGCCAGGAAACTATGTGCTACGTGAAGTAGGGAATAAATGGCAATTTTTGTAATCTCAAGTGGGATAAAAGTTGGGCTAATAGGCCAAGAGAGTGGCAGCTCTATTCCTCCTTTACACAATGCAATATCTCAGACCACATTCGCAGTCCAAATACCTCTACTCAAGTTCAACTTGCCCAGAAGAGGCCTCTAAGGTAGGACAGGAATATTTATCACATATGATCAGAGGTCACAGGGTGTACCCATGGAGCCAAATCAGCTACATGGCTGGTGCCACCCATGCACCCAATTCAGAGGCCATGACCACCAAGGCCAATGGGAAGGGAGCCCCGCGTGGAGGGCGTCCTGGCACACAGGCTGGGAAACAGCTTTCAGGGCTGGGTTCTGTTCCCTGCCTGTAAGTCACTTGCCCTCCCAGCCCCGCACCCCCCACGTATTCTTGTAAGTAAAAGTGCTAGGCTGGAGCCCCGACTTGCCATGTCCCCACAGTGATGGAACTGAGTGCTATGGGGGCCGAGCCAAGAGCACCCCGAGTGCCTCATGAAGATGTCTGAGCTGGGCCACCCAGGGAGGAGGGGCAGGAGAACAACCCCCAACCCCGCCACACCCCCTCCTTTCCAGAGCCCTGGGGAAAGGCAGAGCTAGGCTTAGGGAGTACGGGGAGAAGAGGTTCACTTGAAATCCACTTGAGAGCCAAGGAATGGTTCAGTTCGCATGTTCCCGGAGACTTGAAAGTTTACATCTGTGATGCCTCGTGTTGTTTTGACAGAATTCTTTTTGTAAGCTGAAAAAGGGGAGCAGGAAATGTGTCCATGAAATGAGTATATTAGCAACCGTACCCTTTAAAGGCCCCACTTTACAAGCCCTCCCAGCGGCTCCAAATGGACCACCATCTATTCACAGTTCCAGGTCTGGAAGGTCAGGAGCCACCTGGGCGCCTCGGACTTGCCGACGCATCCTGAGTCCACCTTTGCCTGTTTCAGGCATCCGTCTCTTAAGTTTCAGCTAAGAATGATTCAAAAAAGATGACAAGAAGGAGAGATAGGGATGGATGAGAATAAAAGGCGGAGAAAGTCCATGCTTCTAAGCTGGGAGGGAAGAAAGGAAAGAAAGAAAGAAAGAGAGAGAGAGAGAGAAAGAGAGAGAGGGAAAGGAAGAAGGAAAGAAAGAAAGAAAGAAAGAAAGAAAGAAAGAAAGAAAGAAAGAAAGAAAGAAAGAAAGAAAGAAGAAAGAAGGGAGGGAGGGAGGGAGGGAGGGAGGAAGGAAGGAAGGAAGGAAGGAAGGAAGGAGGGAAGGAAGGAACGAAAAGGAGGAAAGGAGGAAAGGAGGAAAAGAGGAAAGGAGGAAGGAAGGAAGGAAGGAAGGAAGGAAGGAAGGAAGGAAGGAAGGAAGGAAGGAAGGAAAGAAGGAAAGAAGAAAAGTCCACTTCTTCGCTCTTCAAAACCTGACCCATTTTCTCCAGCTAAAAGGTAGGATGTCAGGAACCCCCTGAGTATGAACGAAGAGCACTGGAAATTGACAAAGGAGCGGCCTGAAAGCAGTTGGCAGTGGCTCTCACCCCACAAGGCAAGGCAGCAGCGCATGCCCTCCTCGCCCCGCCCCATAAATTCTGATTCAGAGTATGTGTGGGTGTGTATGTAGGTATTGGGGCTCCGGAAGGGGCCAGCTGTGTATTTTAAATGACCCCAGGTGATCCTGACTCACTCAAGTGTAAGTTACAAACCACTCTGACAGAGAGGAGGCTGTGGAGGGACACCTGCTGCAGGGGATTCTGCCCACTGATGGAGATTCCTTCTGGGAGAGTCACTTAACACAGCCAAGCTCCAAGGTGCAGAGAGGCTCACAAGTCCCCAGGCTATTGGCCTGAAAACTTGAGCCACACTCTTTATCAGTAGCAGCTGTGAATTTGAATATTGACTTGAATTTCAACAGCCCACTCCTTCCCACTCTCAGCCTCTCCTGACTTCCATTCATTTGTCAAGTGCACACTGAGCACCTGCAATGTGCCAGGCCCTGAGGATACAGCAGAGAAAACGGAGGGGACACCGCGACTTCCCTGGGGGTACATACGGCTCCAGCGGGAGACAGACAGTAAGCGGTAACGCACCAGAAGCTGTGGAACTACACCTGGTAACACATGCCAGCGAACACCTGGAGCTGTGTGGAGGTGTGTGACAGGAGCCTGCTTCTGCAAGGGAGACCACAGACACCATCCTGAGGAAGGAGTCCTCAACCTGAGATGTGAATCCCAAGAGTAAACTGGCCAAAGAGCTTTGGGAAGGAGCACATGGCATACATTTTTAACTATATAATAGCCAATAAGCTTTGTCTCTAAGAGGAGACACTCACCCACTCCCCTCTTGGGCCCCCCCCCCAGACACATGGCACTTGTGGCAAAAGAGTAGAGCCGAGGAGTCAGCAAAAGACCCTCAAGCCATCTCACACATTCTAGCCCTGTAGCAAGGGGCTGGGTTGACTTTGCCTGCTCTATGCATTCGTTCATTCTTCACTCAGCAATGTCTTGAATGATCTTTCTCCAGCACTGTGCCAAACACAAAGGGTGCCGAGCTTAATCAATCACTATCCTCAGTCTCCAGAAACTCACCTCCTATCAAGGGAGACACCAACAGGTCATTCTAAACTAGAATGTAGAGTGGGAACAAGGATGATATGTTGCGAGATGAGATGGGATAATGGGCAAGCATGCCAGCTGCTTGGAAGAGCAGCTGCCACGTAGTCAGTGTTTCATAAATATGCGTCACTGTCATTAGGAGATGATAGTGTGTAGGATGCCATGCAGAGTAGAATATAGGATTAATGGGAGCCAACGAACTGGGATGGTCAGAAAGGTGGGGTTAACACCAGAGCTGGATTTCAAAGGACTATTGGAGCAGCCAATCTGTATCATCTCAATTAGAGGACATTAATAATAGCTGACCTGTACTGTGTGCTAACCACGCATCAGGAATTGTGTGCGGTGCTGTCCCCATTTTACAGATGAGGAAACTAAGCTCTCAGAAGGCAAAACAGCTAAGGGTCACAAACACAACAAGTGGAAGAGCCAAGATCTGAAGCCAAGAGGATCTTATTCCAGAGACCACTCTTTGTCCTGGTAGTTATGTTTCCAAATTTAAAAAAAAAAAAAAAAAAGGTAAACTTCAATAAAGAACAAATAACATATAAATCCCCACATATCCATAACCTGAAATACATGTAATTATTTTCATATTTGCCTTCAGTGATTTTTTTTTTTGTAAAGGGACCAAAGTACCTCTCCTTCCCCAAATCTGGTATGTTCCCATCTAGTCTTGTAGTTTTTCACTTGTGCCACCTGTATAGATATCCAGGAGCAGTAAGAGCTCTATAATAGCAAGTAGTTGCACTGTGTTTGTTTTTAAAGATTTATTTGTTTATTTGAGGTGGGGGAGGGGCAGACAGAATCCTCAAGTAGACTCCGCGCTGAGGGTGGAGTCCATGCCAGCCCTTGATCACCTGAGCTGAAACCAACGAACCACCCAGGTGCCCCAGTTGCATGGTGTTTTAAGTATCCTTGTAAACTGCTTCATTCTCTGTGTGTTGTTCTTTAACTTGCTCTTTTCCTCATGCAATGTTATGCATTGCATGTAAAACAATGATACTTAACTGACTCAACTTGTTCCCTTAAACTGCTTGCTCTATGTTCTTCCATCTCACACCATCGTTGATGAGTCTGTGGGCCTCGTGATGAACACTGAGTCGTTTCCACCTTCCCATCATTAGAAGCACTGCTGCTCCAGAGATCTTTGCACACGGCAAGAATTTCTTCATAAATGGAACCCTTACCCTCAATATATTATTTATTCCCTAGTGAGCTATCAAGACAAAAGATGGAGATCAAGTAGAGCCCGTAGGTGCCCTAGAGTGAGCACTAAACAAAACCCCTGTTAGCCACAACAATTCCTTGAAAATTGAATGGGAAAAGTTGCCATATTTAATAGAAATGAGCACAAAGGAGCTATAGCCTGGTTATTCTTTTCAAAGATCCCCCCTCAGAACTTGGAGAGTTGGTTCTCTTGGCCATATGTGAGAATCAGCCGGAAAGCTTTACCATCACCAGAGATTCATGAGTTCTTTGGTGTTGGGGTAGCCTCCATGCCATGCCCTAGTTCCTCCCACCTGGTGGAAAGTGCTTCCCTGATAAACACACCTGAGTTCACTCTGACTTTGGGACAGACAGGACCACTCCTCTCCTCTCTTTTGGGGACTCTTCTCCAACCCCACCTTCACCCCCACCCTGCCCTTCCTTGCTCCAGAGAAGGGCCCTTGACGGCTTCCCTGGGTACACCAGTCCTCCTCCAGCTGCGTTGATGGAAACTTTGTCATACTGCTTCTGAAAGAGCACAGCAAATTTCCCTGTCTGCCATTCGTGTGTGCTCCTAGAAGCTGAGAAAGAAATGCTAATCAAGAAAAAAACAGGGCAAGAGGAGAGAGTTTACTTCTGTTCCACATCCCTGCATGCAGTGACTCATTCTGCCAGTCGGCATTGCTGTCCACTCCGTGTTCACTGCACTTAGATCACACAAAGCATCCGGCACTTTGGTCTATAAAGAACATCAGCTCACGAGAAGTGAACAACATTGCTGCTGGGGACCCCAAGTGAGTCTTTGCCCATTTCGCCAAGGAATAAATGAGGTTCCAAAGATTAGGTGACTTAAATCAGGGTTCCCAGACTTTGGGACTTCACATATCAGTAAAAGAAAAAAAATGTAATAGTGACACAGGCATGTTTCTTTTGTCTGTTGGCATTTTTAAATACCACCTACTATCACCATTATTTAAAAACTAGAGAAGAAGAATGTGTCAACACATTGACAAGAAGCAAATAAAGACCCTTATCTCAAAATAAAGTCCTTAAAATTGAATAAATTTAGCCTTAGAAAAATGTGAATCCATTGTCCTGATCTTTCTGCATTTTAATGCAAATGGTTAGACTCTGTCCTAGACCAGCATGGTCCAAGGGAATGACTGAGTAAGAGCTCAGAATCTTAGATAAAATATCTTTAAAATAACCATGTTTAATCACCCCTGATGCTTGAGTTCCTTGTGTAATATACTTGACTAGCATGTGTCCAGGTAGTCATAAGAACATTTTGATGAGTCTATTTTGACACATAGACATCTTGACATGTGGAGTACAAAATTGTAATTGAGGCTTTTTGGGAATGGCAGAAAAACAGCTACTCTAAAACACAAATCAAGATGCAAATGCTTCAGATTTTTTTCAGCTAACCCCAGCTCCACCCCAGACATCTGCCCCTGACCTTCACTGTCAGCTTATCCCCATCGTTAGGCTAATCAAAAGGGACAAATGACAGGTTGGGGTTCCCACAGATGTGTCAGGAGTCGGGCCTAGGTCAGAGAAGATCTGTGGGTCAGGAGTGGGAGGAAACTGAGGGAGGGGTGGGGAAATGGGCCGAAAGTCTCTATTTTGTACCTAGTTCAAAAAAGAGAAGAAAGCTTGGGCACCCGGGTGGCTCAGTTGGTTAAGCCACTGTCTTCAGCTCAGGTCATGATCCCGTAGTCCTGGGATTAAGCCCCACATCAGGCTCCCTGCTCCACGGGAAGTCTGCTTCTCCCTCTGACCTTCTCCCCTCTCATGCTCTCTCTCACTCTCTCTCTCAAAAAAAAGAGAAGAAAGTTTAATAGCAGGTATGAAGCTATGTTCTGCTATTGCCAAAAAGTGTGCTTCTGTCTAAGAAGCATGTCCAATTGTTCATAGTGTTACTACACAGCCACATTGTACCAAAATTTCCATGACATCAAACAGAATTCCATCCGATTATTCCCAGTAACAGTGATGTGAAGTATCTTTAGCCATTTGCAACTGTGAGAAAAATCTTCCTCATAGACAGCAGAGATGTATTTCTCCAGATTTCCACCAAGGTCCTTCAAGGGCCTCTCCAAAAGAATCTAATTCCTCTTCCCTGTGACAGCTCTTCAGAGAGTCATACCTTCCCTCAAATCTCTTCTTCTGGCCAGGGGCCCCAGTTCCCCTGCGGGTTGCTGACGTCATGTGGTTTCACATCCCCTGCCTGCCCTGGGCACCATCCTCTGGGTGCGTTCTGACGTGTCTCCAGTGCTCCTCAAGGGCAGCTGGCGGGTGGGAATTTGGTTCTCTGGGCACACCCCCTCCTAAGAGCACACAGGCTTTCTTGTGGCCACGCCCACCACTGATGGGCCTAAACCTGGGTCTTCCGGCTTGTAAGCTGGGCTGCTCTCCCCTGCAACACACAGTCCTGAGGGTCCATGGCACCGTCCCAATGGGAAAGGATGATGTGAACCATCACTCCTGGCACTGCGCTCCAGAAGGAGACAGAGACATGTAATTTGAGGCGCTTTCCTTGCCTTTGCCTCGGTGGATGCTGGTTAGACATCCTCTAAGTATGAGCAACATGGCCTCCAGCTGCCTGCACCACATCTGAGTCAGTCCTGCTCCCAGCTGTAATCTCTAGGGCACAGTATTGCCAGGAGAAATAGAAAACCAGCCATCCTCAGGGACCTGTGTGCTCGCCTTGGCCTCCCCACCCCCATGTTGCCCTTGCAAGTTGCCTGCCTGGGGACAACACAGGTGTCTCAACCCCTCTGAGAGTCACAAATAGCCCTGAGCACAGTAGGGGGGGATGTGACATAGTGACAGTCAATGCTTGAATAAGCATCAAAAATTAGAGAAACTTCCAAGGGGAATGGAATCAGTAGGAGACACATCATCCACCACTTTTGACTGACTTTCCCACAGCATGAAAATTTCTCTTCTGCTATGAAAGAAAGTTTCCCTGGTTCTGCCCCCACTTCCCTCACCATATTTCCCTTTAAAATATTTCATATAGTGGGTAAGGCGGTCGTTCAGACACTAAAATGATGAAAGGCTTATGGATATGCATTAAACAATGGACCCTTGAAGCACACCTTCTCACAGTGAATTAATCCTGCTTAAGCCAACTGTTGACCACAGATCCCTGCACATAAACATGCACACACATATCACACACACACACACACACACACACACACACACACACCAGCTGTAAAACCATCAGAGGATAGATTTTTCTCTCGAACAAGGGCTTTGGCTGTGAGAGGTTCCCCATTAGTAGTCACAATTGCCAGGTGACGGTGATTCACCATAGCCCTCATTTAGAACAAAATAACTCTTCTGAGGGTCCCACAAGGATGCAATTCACTCACTATCAGAGTGAAGCTTAAACTTCTCAACCATTCATCTCTCTCCCCTCCCCGCTACTTCTGGGTTCTGCCAGAAACTAGCCTCCCTAATTCTCATTATTACCGTTAATATTAATAAAGATGGCGGCGCTAATGAGAAGAAAATGTGTTTCCGCACAGAGGAGACCATCCACCCACGGCAGGACAGGCTTTCTCATTCAGATTTCATTAGCATTAATGTGACTTCTGCCAGCAGAAGATTTGCACGTGGAGACAGGGCTCTGCTTAGACACATATTGTGTTCCTCTCATTATATGGACATTTTCAAGAATATTCAAAATGCAACACAAATTAGGTGTGTCATGAGGCTACAGAACTCCTTGTTCACTGTGCAAAATGTCAAGCTGGCCGAGGATAAGGCATTTGTGATATGGCAGGTTCTTTTTCTGCATGGCAGAAGTCGGGGTTCAGATACCGCTGAGGGATTTCTGCTCGGTTACACAGGCTTGGAAAGCATCTTGCCCGTAGCCCTTGTCATGAAAGAAACCAGAGAGCCAGAAGCCGTTCTCTGTTCTTCGGCCTCTGTAGACAGGAGAAGACAAAGAAGAATGAGGGAGCCTATTCTGGGCCTGTCTTAGAACAGCTGTGGGTACCAGGATCTCTGAGAATACAGGCCAGAAATACTTGTCCAGGGTTCTGCAGAGCTAGGAAGGCATCAGAGATGAAAGCACACTACTGAT
Source organism: Spilogale gracilis (assembly GCA_004023965.1). Lineage (NCBI taxonomy): Eukaryota > Metazoa > Chordata > Mammalia > Carnivora > Mephitidae > Spilogale > Spilogale gracilis. Next base: position 52,998 of record PITA01011887.1, read on the forward strand.
CATGGAATTCTTGAGGTCCACTGAAATAGCCAGTTATTACTGTATGTTGCATGCTGGTCCCCGCCAGGAAGAAGAGTCAGTGAGGGCCCACAGGCAGGGGAGTATACAACATCAGGCTAAAACTTGCTTCACTTTTTCCTCAGCGGGCTGCCATGTTTCTCCAGGTGTGTGTGTGTGTGTGTGTGTGTGTGTGTGTGTGAGACACAGCTAATGATGATAAGAGTTGGCTGAAGTGATCAAGCCCCAAACCACTGAACTTGGATGTGCCACTCATACTGTTCCCCAAATATCTGAGCCTGACCATAATGTTGTTACATACATGTACACATGCACATGCATGAATGCACGCACACACACACACGCACACACACATACACACACACAGACACCAGGTAAGAAAAAGATCCACCATAGTTTCCCTTGGTCTTTGGGAGCACAGGGAAGCCTGAGACAGAAATGAACAGAGGGTGGATTCCTGGCCACCTCTGCCCATTCTCTTCCATTTAAGGTGAGCTTGTATGTGCTCAGCAGGCTGGCATTCCTCTTTATGACAGATGCCATTGTTAGTGTACTACAGCAACAATAATATCCAGCCCTGCAGGTCCTTGGGATGTAATAAGGTGTCTCATTAGTCAGAAACTTCTCCTGGTCCTAGATTTTTGAACTGCTAAGTCAATTTTGCACCCACAATCTGGAGACCCAAGGGAGCTGGAGGAAAAAACCAGAGTTGATCACAACCTCATTCTTGAGTAAACCATTTACATACTAAAAAAGTAAGACAGAAACCTATCCAGCAGCATTCCACCATGCTATGCAATTTCCCCACTGGCCCAGATAACCTGAGTTCTTGAAAAATTCCAGATGGGCTAGACCAAATAGTACAACTACATTTGCATTATCTCAACAGATAGTCATCTTTAAATAAAAGTGTTCTCATTCTTCTTTAATGCCATTAAAATAAGAATTTAAATTTCCATCCTTCTCTACTCAAGGTGATGAGCTGATAGAAGCAGACCAGATGAACTCTATTTCAGGTTCAATTTTGCAAAGTAAAATGCTCATGAAAACCAATAGAAGTAGAGTTCTGATTGGGCTTGCTTGTACTGGCCGAACAAAGTCAGCATATGAAATATTGCCTGGATAATCCACTCCTTAGACAATGAAGCTATCTCCTGGTGAGTGTAGCTTAGTATTAGGACAGGCTCAGTATCAAGCAGGAAATAAATATTCAAAAAGAGATACAAACTCTTTTACAATCTTCTCACTAGTGGATGTTTTTCATGACATCAGCAATTTAATCACTATCTAAAAATCAATATCTACTCAGATTTGAATATAGTCTAAAGTTTGAGTGAATAAGTCTAAAAAGATTCTTGAGTGAGTCTAAAACTTGAAAGTATCAGAGCTCTGAGCTAGCTGCATTCTTTTCAATAGAAAAAAACAGATTCCTCACCTCCCAGTTCTCCCTTCCCCAACCGGGCCATTTAATAGAGCCCTCTGGATACATCACAGCCCAAGAAAATGCCCAGAGGACTTGAAAAGAGAAAGCATTTAAAACCTGCTAGCCCAGCGAGAACCACTCACCCTCAAGTGTAAGTACAGGAAGAAACCAAAAATGGCTCTTCAACAGGCATCCCCCAGGGAGGGTAAGCTGTGTCTGCAGCTAGGAATCTTACTTGCTTTAGTCTATAGGACAGTAATATTCAGGTTAGAGTCCTCCAGCTGCAAGCAGATCTGTTCACAGGAAAGCATTTAGTGAAACCCTCCTGTTCTCTACTAAAAATATATACTTTATCTCTCCATGAAAAATACACATTTCACCTCTTTTTCCAGGGCAGGACCAAGTGATACTTTCGTTCACTGGCAATTGCAAATGGGATTCCTAGCAAGTTCACCTCCAAGGAACACTGGCCTGAGGCCAGCTTCAGCTCCTTTTACCATGTCAAAGAAATGTCTTTCACCTTCATCTTCTCTGGGCCCTTCTGTGAACTGGGACCTTTAGCTAGGTACTGAACCACCAGTCATGATCACGAGAGAGAGGGAGGAATTTCCTGATCCTTTTCTCTCTGGTCCATACCAGCTTCTCCAGAGAACAAGCCCATGAGGGCAATATTCTCAAACCAACCCAAAATGTGTATAGAGCAAGTCATTCAGGTCTTATTGTTTGTCTGCACGGACACTGTCTTAACAGATACTCAGAAAAGTTAAGTAACTTGTCAGAAGCCACCTGGCAATTAAGTGCCAGAGCCATGACCCCAATGTCATCCCTATTGTACTCCAAAGTGCATGATCTTTCCTGCTCACCATTTTTCTTAAGAGTTCTCCAGGACTAGATTAGTTAAGGTAACATCTACTACAACTATGATAAATAAGCCCAAAACTACATAAAGACTCAGACAGAACAGATTACTTCTTGCACACATGAAGTCTAAAAGGAATATTCCTGATAGAGGCCACTCTCCTAAAGTAGTGACTAAAGGACCAGGCTCCTCCCACCTTGTGACTCTGCCGTTTCCACCCATGGCTTCCATGCCAGTCATGCTCACCTTCAAGAAGGTGCAAGAGGAGGAGCACAGAGGTTCACCTGAGGACCAGACCTAGAAATGGCACCCATCACTTTTTCCCCACACTCTTTTGTCTAGAACTCAATCAGATGGCCTCTTTTGAGAAATGTAGCCTAGCTGTGTACCCAAGAAGAAGAGAAAATCAGTTTGGTGAACAGCCAACTGACCTTTTCTCAAAAAGCTGGAGTTTTTAATATTTGAAAAGAGAAGAATATACATCTCAACAAAGCTTGTGGCATAAATTATTTGTGTTTTAAAACACAACATGTGTTAATATAGTGATGTGCATCAACCAAAATTAAGATTTGAAAAAAACTTTTAAGCCAGGCCCTATGATCAGCATGCATTTTAATTCTCCAAGGAGGGATACAGATTAATTCACAATCTTTACATTAGTGGATATGTTTCATGATACTTAGCAATATAACCAGCCTCTGAAAACAACTGCTAAAAATGGAATCGGTAATACGAAAGGGTCAGGTTCCCCTCAGTCTGACACCATCCACAAGAACTAGGCCTGGCCCTGAAAAGTACCTTCCCACTTAGATAGACCCTATTGTTTAAACGGGAGAGACGCTTCCCTGAACTTCTAAAGCCAAGTGCCCTGCGGAGCAGGTAAACGCTGGTTCTTTAATGTTGTTGGCAATAAAGTACACAACTTGCCTAGTAAGCCCCAACCACTCTTCAAGCATCAATGTCTGAATTTCTGTCTATATCTACCCACACCGCTTTGACCCCTGATGACTTCTCCCAAGAGACCCTTTTCAGCAGCAAGAGAAAGAAGAAGGTCTTATGATGATAGTGACAATCCCCAAAATACTTTTCTCCATGTCAGAGCTGGGCAGGGACCAAGGGAGATGAAAACCACATCCCCTCCATGCCTGTTCATGGATTCTTTTCCAAATGTCTGGGTGCATATGACAATATTTGGGAAGGGAAGCTCTGAGCACCCTGAGGAATGAATTAAACATCTATGTTCTCAAATAAACTTTGGGGAGATAAAAGTGAGATGCTTGAGGCAGGAAAACACTCTATTTTTCTGGTTTGTTAGATGTGGTTCAAGCTGATGTCTCTGCTACTCTGTTAGCAGTCCTTCCTCTGTCCCCACCCTGATTTAGCTTTCTTCTTGGCCTTCTGCAGAAAATCAGAAGGGTGGGAACCAGAGCTTGACACCGGCGAATGCCAAGTGCTCGCCTCAATTTCACCAACATCTATGAAGTATCATCTTATGCAGGTCACCATATGCAGTATTGGGGTTACAATATGGTCCCACCTTAAAGAGATCCCACTCTTTCTAAGAAAAAAAATATGCATATTCTCTTGCATATAGCAGAAACTTAGAAACTATTTGTTGCATAATGGAAGGATCAGACCTTACAGTTATACTGTAGGTCAAGGAAAGACTCCCAGCTTTTTCTAAAAATGAAAAGCACATCAATTTTGCTGAATTATTGACCCCCATTTCCTTTAATACAGTAGGAGGTAGATTGCACAATTTTCACAGATAAAGCTGGGTGAGAACAGTGACAATTTGATAAAATGATCATCGAAAATATCCCCCAAACAGGAAAAACTTTTAAATATGCTCAATGTTTAGCCCTTCCTGGTTTGTTTGTTTTTTAAAGAATAAACACACATCAATACCACTGAGTTACACAAAGTCCTACTTTAATGCAAACCTATGAAAACTATGGAATGGTTTTGGTTACTATTGAGAGTCAATAAAAATATTACTGTCAAGTCAAAATCCATTTCAAATCTCACCAAAGATTCTGATACCCTTGTAACAGAGGTAAATTATCATACAATACATGAAGTCCGTTTCCCTTCAAGTACATTCTGCTATAAAATTAAACTGGGAAAAACGAAGGCACATCAGACACCAAGAGCCCATGGTGCGTGGAAAGTGATTTCAGATCCAGAACAAAGAACAAACACATACAGTAGCCGGTCAGATCAGGTTGTTCAGTTTACCCACCATCAACATCACACGGTCTCGCTGAAGCTCAGCCCTACACCCAGGAACTCCCCTACATCCAGTGGACCTGTCCATCTGCAGAGCAAGAAACTGCCTGAGCCAGACAGTGATGTCCATTTTAAGTAGGAGACATTTTGCCTGCATGCTGTTTTATTCAAGATGTGTGCTGATTTATTTAGAGACTCTTCCTTAGAGTCCACGGCCTGAATCTTTGTGTACACGCGTGAGTACCAATGTATATGGGTGTGACCCCTTTTATAATTTTGGGGTTCCTCCCCAATTGCACAAATTCATTCTTGAAATTACTTTGGTGACTTCATTTTCATACCCTGAAATGCAGTATGCCAAGCCTTTGAGTGTAATACTTCCATCTCCATCCACCACACCTGTGTCCTCCGCCCTCCAAATCTGTCTTCTCTTCCCATTTCCTCTTCTTTTATATGTGTAGGAGTTCACTAAAGGAGCAGCAAACATCTCTGTTCTTTTGATGGCATTATTACTGGTTGTCCATGTGCACCTAATGAAGAGGAGAGGTCACATCTTCTGCACTCTCTTGTTCTCTGTCTTCTCCAAGTGATATCTTACGAGCTGTTTTGGGTATCTTGACCTATTCTTCCCAGTCTGCACAGTAGTGTAGGTTACTTGGGCAATCTGCCCCACTTTTTCTTTTTTTTTTTTCTTTTCTTCCTTTTTTTTCCATATTCACATTTTTATTTCAGCTTTTTCTTACACAATCTTATTTTCTTCCTCCTTTTTGAGTTCCATTGGAACCAAAGACAATAGTTTCTGTGTCCTGCTCTTTTCTTTCTCCTTAAAGAAAATCCAGTTATTCAGAACTCCTTTGGTCCTTAGGCAGCTAAGCTCCACAGATTTTCTTCAACTTTACATAAGCTCGTTGAAGTTTGTTTTCTTAACATTTGTTTGATGAAATCAACAGTTAAATCTGTGAATGCTAACATCAACTATCTTGCGAAAGTGACAGTTGAATTGCTCTCATTTCTATAAACTGGTGGCCTAAGACCTTCTCATATATTCTCTTTTTGCAGGAGCTGTGGATGTACAGCTTTGCTTAAAATGTTTAGAGATGACTAGCCTGGCAGAGAATTACAGTGCTAAAAATCCGACTGCACCGAAAACCATGCTTTAGTCTTTTCTCATTCTATCAAGCATTGAGTTGGACCAGAATTCTCTCTGCCCCCAAAGTTCTCTTCAGCCAGCTGACAACAGCTCCCCAACTCTCACTATCATTGATTTATACCCAACAGAAAGCCATACCATCCCTGTTCAGCACCTACTGGTCCCAGAACAGGGGAAGCAAGCACATATTTTCCAAGTCTGGCTTAGAAAACCACTTTCACTTTCAGAAGGGAAGCCAGATAATTCTACCGCATTGAGCAGAAGACCACACGCAGTTAAGCACTTAGCAAATGCCTTTGATAAGAACGTTGCAGATTCTTGAACAGAAAGAAAGAACGGGGCAAATGAAAGAGATTGAGAGGAGAAATGGTCCGGTGGTGAGAATAGCAGAAATACACAAAGAGAGATTCTTAAGTCCGTTTCCGTTAAAATGTTAACCCCAAAGGTTTATAAGAGACATACTCCGCACCACACACGTGCTAAGCCATTGATGTGGGTTAATGACTTAACTAATCACTGACTGAAGACCGAGGTATAACTATTATTCCTATTTACAAAGGAGTTAACAGGCATGGTAAGATTCAAGCACTAGCCTAACACTCAGCTCAAAGGTGTCTTAAACCAGAGTCTTTCTGCTTACCCAGCATAGCTCACCGTGTTGGTTACATGGGGCCTGCAGTTTCCTCATAAGGCAGCATTTTTGCTTGTTTCCTCTCTGACCCTCCCTCCTTCTCACCCTTTCCTGCACCTGAGCTTTCTCTGTGTCCCCAGCAAACGTCCCCCAAGGTCTCAGATTCCAAGTACTCCGGTATTACCTCTCCTCGCCCAACCTGGGCTCGCTTTGCTCTGTTAGCTGTTCCACTAGATCCTGAGCTCCTCTGGTTCTGATATGTTCCCTAGAAATCTAGCTTCTGAGACAGCTTGCTAAGGTGAAGCCATCCCTAGGGTGCAGGGAATAAGGCGAGAGGCCACACGCCAGCTGACCAGGAACCGGAAGGACATGACGACAGCAGCTAGCAGGGGCCAAATCCTTCAGGTATAGGCCATTCCACAGACTCACTGCACCAAAAGTGGGCCACAGTGCAACTTACCTGAGTGCAAATTTGTAACCAATGTCATTGTTTCTCAGCTCGGAGCCCCGTGAGCACTGACCCTGTGTAGGCTCGCTCTTGTCCTATCACCTGTATTTTACATGCTGAAGTATTTTGGACCCTAGCACCATTGTGATGTCTCACTGCCATCAAGGAGGCATGGGTGAAACCCACTCACACAAGCACATGTGTGTGGCATGCACACGACACATACACATCTACGTGCCCTCTGCCCCTCTTTTCCTCCCTCACGTTTTGTTTTTAATATTTATTGTAATCTGAGTCTATCTCCATAGAAACAACACTATGATCATTGTAATGTCTATCATTTATTAAGCATTTCCTAGTGCCAAGGACTTCATATGGAATCATCTCATTGAAATTTCAGGGCCACCTGTGAGAAAAGAATCATCACTCATCTCTTACAGACACTAAATATTAAAGCTTGAAGAGGCTCAGAGACATGCCCTGGGACACTCAGCCGGGGATAGGTAGGTAGGTATGAGGATCAGAGCCAGGGCCACCTTCCCTAGGACACTAGCCATCTCTGCACATGTGTGGTACACTCTGGCAAGGACTTATACTCCATGACCTTCAGAGTAAGTCAGGGAAACAGTAATAAGGGGTAACACTTTAGAAAAAAAAACAAAAACGCTTGTTCTAATAGTTCCTTTTACTGGCATTTTCCAATTTTCTGTGGAGAAATGTAAAGGAGGCAATTGACCATCCCTGACTATTTACCTGCCATCATTTTCCCTGCCATTCTTTCCCCCTTCTCAGTTCTCACAGACTATGCTAGCACCTAAAAGGGCCTACAAGTCACAGACATGGGTCAAACCCAAACTCCAGGGAAGGTCAGAAAGGGTCTGACTCTTTCTAGGTCAGAAAAAGGAAGTAGGACAAGAAAACATGCCCGTTTCATTGTAGTGGGGAATCGCCAAGTTAACTGTCTGCTTTTCAGAATGAGCATTTTGATAATCTTGGATGGGCTGGAGGAAGAGTGTTTCCATTAGTGGTCTCCAGTAATTTCCAATGGCCTCCTTCTCATGGGTTTGGAAAATGACGAGCTATTTGCAAGCTTCTATCACTATCACATTTCCTTGTGTTTGGAGGGAATGTAAGTCTAAAAGCACCCCTGTCTGTCATGTAAACAGTTCCAAAGCCAGCTACCACATTCAAGAAAGGTGGAATATATTAACCTCTCCAGAGAACTCTGCGAACACAATCTGCCCAACTCTAAGAAGTGACAAGATCTATATGAAAAGCGTAAAGAAAGAAATCATCATCCAAAACAACAGTTCAGAAATGAAAGAGGTCTGTGAGCCATGCCTAAAAGTATGAACCAAAAGGTGTTCTCGGGGAAAGGGTCTCTGCGAGGGAGTGCCTACCGCAAATTATAAGGCCGGTGATTCACGAGAAAGGGATTAACCTTTGGTATTACGATTGAAGTCTCCTAGGGCCGCTGGCCATTCCCACCATCTAGTACTCAGAGGGTACCGGGCTCGCTGGCTGGGAGGTCAGGCCCGGGCAGGGCAGAGGTAACAGCCTGCCAGGCCTTACCAAAGGGCTGGCAAGCAATCTGATATGGGAACCGGAGCTTCCCTTTGGAGTCTCCTGGCCCACATAAGTATCTTCTGACAAAGGGTCCTACCCGGTTGTTCGATATACACCACCGTGTTTTCTCCACTGCCACAAAAGGCTTTAACACAAACTAAACATTTTTCAAAATGAGGGTGGTTTCATGGCTCCTTTTCCCTACTCAGGGGTCTAACCAGGAAAATGTACCATCATAACTGTTCACATACAGACCCCATTTGAAATGACTGCCCATTCTATCAGTTGGGTATTACAGGCATTTCCAGATTCAAATTAAATACTAGGTAATAGAGGCTGACTAGAGAGAATCGTATCAGCCTGATGTCTGAGACAGATTTGACCCTGTCGTATACATGCAAACTTGGACACGGAGTCTTCTAAATTGTGTCTTCATTTGATGCTACCTATAAAGAAATACATTCACCAACATGCTAGCACTTCCTTGTAAACAATAAACTTCCTATCACTTTCATTAAATAGGTACCAAAGCAAAGCCGCAAATAGATACAATAGCAAAACCCTACATTGATCTCAAAGAAGATTCCACTCAAGGGCAGGTCTAGATGCATCTCAAGTACGATGTGTGATTCTGACTCCCTGCAACGTGCTCAGGGTTTTATCAGGCTCGATGAGCTGTCTCAGGCTCTCAGCTTCTGGCAGTAAGTCTGGAATTTACTCCAGTTGATTTAAAGAATTTGTGAACAAGAATTTTATCTCAATCGTCATCACCCTCCAGCCACTGCCAGGCTGAAAGGCGTCTTCAGCTGGTTGGCGGGGCAAGGCGGGTCAGCGAGACCTGCCAGGTGTCCTATCACTCAGCCCGGCCGCCTGACGCAGTAACCGGATCAGGCCTGGCGGCTCACAGACAGCCTCGCGTGCAGCATTATCGCAACCGTCTCTGCACAGACTCTGCTGAGAACTGACAGACTGAATAAGGATGTGTGCTGTGTGCTGGATGCTGTTCCATCGGCACCTCCACTTGGCTCAAAAGCCCCAGGACTTAGAATCTGTTGGTGTGACTCCTACCCTGGTAAGAATGAAATTTTCAAAACAGCAAAGCCCTGAGTGAGAGTTGGGGAGGTTTTTTTGCAAGGTAGGCAGTTTGCAACTCCAGGTGCTACAGTCAAGGGACCAGATAACAGTGGGGAAAAGAGAGGAACCATAGAAAAGAGAGTAGGATAAAAGATCAGGACAACTTAGAGAAAAAGGATGTAATTAAGGAAAACCTTCCAATCATTTTCAGCCCTGAGCATAGCTTGTCCTACAGCATAAACTGGGAGGCCTAGAATTCCCTCTTAGCACAGCACCGCACGCGTGGCCTGCATATTTTACGGAGTACATGTACATTAAATTTGATCTTCTGGCTTCTGGTTTTACACCAACTATCGCAGTAGTAAATGGGAACAGAAATGGCTAGAGCTACAGAAAATGATGAAGATTAGCCAGAGCAGGAAAACTAAAATTGAATTCTGAATAACCACAGACAGAGGTCAGAAGCAAGTATATACCAGCTCTCAAAGAGGTCAACTGTTGATTAGGCTTAAGTGACCATGGATCAGTGGGGGACAGAAAGGGGTAAAGGTACATCTAATAAGCCACCTCACCTAATTGTGTGTGTGTGTGTGTGTGTGTGTGTGTGCATGCTCATTTCCCACACATCAATAAAGAGTTTCAGCATCACCAATGTCCTTGTGAGGAAACCTGGACCTGACTAACACCAGACCCATACTCCAGATAATACCAAATATACTTTATGTTTTAGTTTGATGTATGCACACACATTTTAACAAGCTACAATAAGCCATTCCATGAAATATAGTTATATATTCTCAACCAATTCTTCTCATACATTTCTAGAATTCCACGCTTTAAAATCTCAGAATGCCCTGGGTGCCTGTGTGGCTCAGTCAGTTAAGCATCTGCCTGCAGCTCAGGTCATAATCCCAGGATTCTGGGATCAAGTCCCGCATGGGCTCCCTGATTGGTGGGGAGTCTTCTTCTCCCTCTGTCCCTCTCTCCACTTTTGTGTGCACATGCTCTCTCTCTCACTCTACTCTCTCGCTATCAAATAAACAAATAAAATCTTTTTTAAAATCAAATAAAATCTCAGAATGCCCTACAGATCTTGCTTTTAGGATACACTTGAACTAGGTGGCCACTTTCCTGATTCTCTGAGAGGATAAACCAAGTTCACAGCATCTGCCACAGAATTAATTCACTTACACAGAGCCCAGTGTTGTTGGCCCTTCTCCTGAGAATCATGAAGCTCAATCCAAGTGGGTGCATGTCTACAGTTTAAGACCAGTTTCATGAAGGTGAAAAAAATACAAACCAAAAAACCCTCTTTCTGATTGAGTGATGAGGCCAAGCAAGGGGTCTAGCTGCTTTGGGTCAGGATAAGAATTTTGTCCTTTCATGGACCTCTGGTTATTAGGCACAATAACTTTGATTGAAGGCCTTCCAGTCCAGTGATTCTCACACATTCCCACCGATTAGAAGAGAAAGGACCACACTAAATGCTGTGTGTCAAATGGAAAGGAGGGACTTCAAACTGAGTCACTGGTATAAAGAAGACAGTGCTCAACTTCTAGAATCATTTTTAGATTTTTAGAACCCCTTGAAAGCTTGAGCACCTGGGTGGCTCAGTGGGTTAAAACCTCTGCTTTCAAAAAAAATAAAAATAAAATAAAATAAAATAAATAAAATAAAATAAAATAAAATAAAATAAAAAAAGCCTCTGCTTTCGGCTCAGGTCATGATCTCAGGGTCCTGGGATCGAGGCCCGCATCGGGCTCTCTGCTCAGCATGGAGACTGCTTCCTCCTCTCTCTCTGCCTGCCTCTCTGCCTACTTGTGATCTCTCTCTCTGTCAAATAAATGGATAAAACCTTAAAAAAAAAAAAAAGAACCCCTTGAAAGCTTTGTCTTCAGCATCTTTAAAGAGAACAACCTCTTGTTAGCTAAGGTCCAGAACTATCATGAGAAGAGCAGGTTAAGGGGCGCCTGGGTGGCTCAGTTAAGCAACTGCCTTCAGCTCAGGTCATGATCCCGGAGACCCAGGATCAAGTCCCACATCGGGCTCCCTGATCGGCAGGAAGCCTGCTTCTCCCTCTCTCACTCCCTCTGCTTGTGTTCCCTCTCTGTCAAATAAATAAAATCTTTAAAGAAGAAGAAGAAGAAGAAGAAGAAGAAGAAGAAGGAAGAGGAGGAGGAGGAGGAGGAGGAGGAGGGGGAGGAGGAGGA
>PITA01011888.1:0-64578 GCA_004023965.1 Spilogale gracilis
TTATTATTTATTTATTTATTTATTTATTTATTTATTTATTTATTTGACAGAGAGAAACACAGCTAGAGAGGGAACACGAGCAGAGGGACTGAGAGGGGGAGAAGCAGGTTTCCCGCCGAGCAGGAAGCCCGATGTGGGGCTCGATCCCGGGTCTCTGGGATCATGACCTGAGCCGAAGGCAGTCGCTTAACCAACTGAGCCACCCAGGCGCCCACTCTAGGACCTTTTCACTCAGAAAGTAATGCAGCTGCTTTCTTCATGGAAGAAAGAAGTCTTTTTTCTAGTACCCTGGAAGCTGGCCCGGACACAGTTAAGAGCGAACTTTTGAAACTCATGATCTCAGGCATCGAGCCCTGCATGGGGCTTGAGTCTGCTTCCTCCTTCTCCCTCTCCCTTTGCCCCTCACCCTCCACTGGTGCTCTCACGCTCTCTCTTTCTAAATAAATAAATCATTATCTCAAGCCAACTCTAGCACTGAGCATGGAGCCCGATGCGGAGCTTGATCTTACGACGCTGAGATCACGACCTGAGTTGAACCAAGAGTTGGGCACTTATTAACCCACTATGCCACCAGGCCCTCCCCCACAAATAAATCTTTTAAAAAAATCCAAAAACCTAAGATGTGCATTCAAATCACTGATTTGTCAGTTTTAGGCAAGGTTCATCTCTGAGCCTTAATTTTTTCAGCTGCAAATGGGGATGATACTACTGACCTCAGTCATAGGACAGGGTTAAGTGAGAATGAATGTGAAGCATACAGCATGATGCCTGACCCGCTCTAGGTACAAAACAAACTAGTATATTATTGGAATCAAATATGACCATGGCAATCTGGTTCATTAAGGAACTTTAAATTCAACCTAAAATGAAGCAACTAAGAAGAGTTAAAAGCTTCCTATACAACCTCGGTTCTGCTTCTCCTTAGTAATGATCTCTCCGCATTGTCCCCCAACCAGTCCCTGGAGTTTGCATTCTGTTCCAACTGAACTACACAGATGTTGGTTTGTGTCATTTACATTAGCATATCGATTTTTAGAGTAAAAGTTTCTTTGTGACAAATCACAGCTCATATTTCCTCTGGAGAATTCATACTATTCTTCATGCAGTTTTACAGACCAAAGACCTACGAGTTATCAAAAGGAAATGACATGGTATAATTAGGAATAACCAAGCAGAGAAGGACTATTTTTCTGTCACAGCTAACTTGGTGAGAAAGGCACAACGGGAAAAGTATGGATAATTAGAGGAAATGAAGACTCAGTTGCGTTCATGTATAATTTGCATGCATTTTTGGGTTGTCTAGTTGCAGACTAATTAATCCCTATACAGTTATCCCCTGTCTTAAAAAAAAAGTCAGGTAACATCACTCACTAGACATGGATGCTAGAAATGGAAGGTCCTCATAGGAGCTTGAAGGAAAGGGCCCGAATGTCTGGCAACTCTTCCCATTTACCTCACTTTCTGCCACACCGAGGGATTTAGAATTGCCACATGCAAATAGGGCAACACTTCCCAGGTTAGATGGGTAACCAGAACCAAAGCTTTCTTTGAAATCACAAAAGCAAATTCTATGGCTTTTGGTTTTAAGAGATTTTATTTTTTAAAATATTTTATTTATTTATTTTACACACAGAGATCACAGGTAGGCAGAGAGGCAGGCAGAGAGAGAGGAGGAAGCAGGTTCCCTGCTGAGCAGAGAGCCTGATGTGGGGCTTGATCCCAGGACTCTGAGATCATGACCTGAGGCAAAGGCAGAGGCTTTAACCCAATGAGACACCCAGGCACCCTGTTTTTTGTGTTTTGTGTTTTTTTTTTTTTAGATTTTATTTATTTATTTAGAAAGCATACCCACGAGTGGGGGCTGGGGGAGACGGAGAGAGAGAATCTTAAGCAAGCTCCATGCCCAGCATGGAGTCCAATGCAGGGCTTGATCTCATGACCTACCGATCATGATCTGAGCTGAAACCAAGAGCCATGGCTGGGCCACCCAAGCGCCTCTGATCTGAGGGTTTGTACAGAAATCTAATTTCCAAAACATCGATTACATGAGAAACTGCCACCAAAACAAAGAATCTTACAATCTAAATGGAAAGTGTGAGATCCTTTTTTTTTTTTTTTAAAGATTTTATTTATTTATTTGAGAGGGAGAGTAAGAGAGAGAGGGAGAAAATGAGCAGGAGGAAAGGAGAGGGAGAAAGAGACTTTCTGCTGAGCAGGAAACCTGATGAGGGGCTCCATTCCAGGACCCTGGGATGATGACCTGAGCCAAAGGCAGAAGTTTAACTGACTGAGCCACCCAGGCGCTCCCCCAAAGGGGAAGGCTCTTAAGCTGCTCTTAAGATGGGGGGAGGAAATGCACAGAAAAGAACTTGACTTTTTCTATCAAGTTGCTGCCAGGAGAGAGGCCTGGTGTTTCACATCATTAACTCCGATGCTAAGTAAGAACCCTCTTTCCCCAGAGAGGCTTCTGTATCTCTGGTTTCCCCACCCAGTTTGCTCATTTCAAGGAGGCAACAGAGTACAGTGGTTACAAAGCAGACTTCTGAATTTGAGATTGAACCCAGGTCATTGGTGCCTCAGTTTTTTCATCTGTAAAAGGGGGGGAGAATGACAATATCTACACTTAAAAATTCTGTATTAAGTAAATTAAAAAGTTAAGGGTTAAGACCAGAGTACAGCACATGGTCAGCGCTCAGTAAAAGTTGGCTGATGCTGAAGAAGCTATTTATGCTTCATCTGGTTCACATTAGCACAACGTTAGGAAGCAAAAGATGGGTGGATCAGGACAGACCCAGATGCCTACTGACCTCTAGATTGCTAAATGCTTGGTCTTAGACATCCTGTTGCTATAAAAACATGCCACAAATGAGTTCTGAGGTAAAACTTCTGTAAGACCCGCGAGAGAGGCTCCGTTGAAGCAAAGGTAACACCACAGTGAACTCCATGGTAACCAACTGGTAACACATCCTTTCCTGTCCCATAGCCACCCCTGAATATGTCACCAGCCAACCCATTGGGTTTGTAGCTGGTGCTCAGAAACATTAGAAAACCCAGGGTTTCAGCATCCAAATACAATCCTATTGCTGTCATGACCTAGTTACTTCCAGTCCTGGAGTGACAGTTGTCATTTCAAACTTGGGGCTCCTCTAAAAAAACAGTCGCACAACATTCTAATATGAAGAGTCACACAACCGACTTGATGGATCCTCTAAACTTCACTTTTACAAAGAACAACTTGTACATTTAACTTGCTTCTTTTTGTGAGCTTGTATTTAGAACCATTGCCTTGGGAAGTTTTCCTACAAGTGCAACTGCTGAGCTACAGTACTCAGAATGTAAGTCCTTCCATTCATTTGACTTTTACTGGGTCTGGGTATTTATGTAGCGCCTGGCACCATGCTCAGATAGAGAACAGAAAATGAACAAAATATGGTCTTGGTCCTTGTATTCGAGGAGTTCACAGATGGAGGGGAAAGTACATTCCTTTATAAGGTGATACCAATTTTTATATTTCCTAACAAATTCTCTAAGGAATAGTCTCTGTTTTACCACATCGACCCTATTAGGATTCCAATAGGCCAACCAAACAAAAACTGGGTTTGTTAGTAGGTAGAAAATGAAATCTTGCTTGGGTCTGAATTAATATTTACTGATTAGCTGTGCCCCCCTTTCACGAATCACCTCACGGTCTTGCACAGATTTTACTGGGGCGTTGCTCTAGTTCTCATCTACTTGCAGGTTTTCTTTCCAGAGCAAAGACATGAGCTCACCATCCATGTGCCCTGCTGGGCTATTTCCCACTTCCCAGTCTGTTTTCCCACACACAGACTGACTTCCACTAACGTGTACTTGGAGGGACGCCATTTGGCCTATATTGAGAGATTTCAGAAGCGACTCAGTGAAATCTGCTGCTTTACTTGCTGAAGGGAGGTTGAGGATTAACATAGGTTACATTAGTTTCCTCTTTACAAAAGCCCACAGAAGAAATGCTTTCTGGTATCAGTACCATGCAACTCCCAATAGTGGATTTATTACGCGCCTCCCAACAGTGGATTTATTTTTACATTATGAACACAATGAATCATGGAACTTATCGTGTTTTCTTTACATCAGTTCCTAGAAAGGGTAAGGTCAACTAACTACAGCTCACCACTAGCAAATGTAAGCACTTTAAAAGTACACATTTTTGTATACTTCATTTCTGGCTTTTTCTTATTTCCCCTTTCTTTTTCCTCTGTTTTTTTTTTCTTATCCATTTATTTAAAAAATTTAAACCAGTTATTAACATTATAAGGTATAAAAAATGTATATCTACTTTGAAAAAAATTATAAAATTCAAAAGGGTATAAAACAAAAAGTCCAAAGTCCGACCAAACACTGCATTAGAACACAAAGAAATAAACGACATGGTCTGCCTTTTAAGGAGCAGACAATCTAGCCGGCAAAAAACAAGCAAACACAAGTATCGGCAGGCACATTGAGTGCTTGGACAGAGAAATGTACTGTGGCCACACACACAGGAAGGGCATCGAATTCAGACCAAAGGGAATGACTTCTGGAGAAGCGATGCAGAGTCCAGAGGGAAAAGCTGTCTAACAGAGAGAGAGGCAAAAGTAGCCCAAGGGATGGGAAAGGCCTTAAATACTGGGCTAAGGAGTTAAAACTTGATCCTTACGACTATGCAGAATCCACTGCAGGATTTTAAGTGGGATTTTAATGACACAACTGGACTTGAATTTCAGAAAGAACAGGCTGGGAGGGTGTGCAGAACACACTGATTGGGGATAACAAAATGAACCACCAACTCTAGCTACCTGGTTAGAAGTGATAAGGACTGGAGTGATTTAATACATCTTTAAAAAAAAAAATGTAAGAACACTACTATTTTTTGCCAAAGTCAACAGATTTAACCTCTTGAATTTAGAGTTCTGTAAGTATTTCATATCAACAAAAAACATAATTTTATCTCTTCTTTTCAAATATTCATACTTCATTTCTTATTGTACTGGCCAGAACTGTATTTTTTAAGAATAATTATCCAAACTACATGATTTTAGATTATAAATTGAAAAACAGTCCAAGGGAACAAAATAGAGATTTTGGAAATGATTTAAACTCTTTAAGAACTTAATATTACAAACCAGAAGCAACATTAACAATGGTGAGAAGATCTGCTGTTGAAGGTATGCTGCCGGGAGAGCCAGTGCCCGCCGGCCTATCAGCACAGCGCAGCACAACCTGTTTCCTACCCCACAGCCGTGGGCCCGCTCGCATGGGTCACACAGTTATATGTGAGGGGGGGAAAAAGAAAGGAAGAAAATGGAATAGCATATTTATTCCAGCTGGGGAAGGAAGATAAATTTCTGACTACTGTGAAATAAAGGATATTATCAGAGAGAAACTGAATAGGTATGAATATATAAAAATAAAATAGTTTTGCCCAATGAAATGGAAAACGAAAGGAAAAAAGAAGATGAAGAAAATAATAGATGTAAGCTTGCCAGTCTACATCTGTGTGTATATATAAACCTAGTACAAATATGAAATATGTAAGGTCAATAACCGTATTTTACTGAATAGACGGTCATAGAGTCAAAACAGATGATCAATTTACAGATAAAGAAAATAAAGTAAATTATCATTTGGAATACTGCACAGCCTCTACAAAATGAACAGAATATAAAAAAAACCCACCTGTATGGGGGCGTTGCCTGGCTGGCTCAATCAGTAGTGGGACTCTTAATCTCAGGGTTGTGAGTTCAAGCCCCACAGTGGGTGTAGAGATTACTTAAAAATAAAATCTTTAGGGGCGCCTGGGTGGCTCAGTTGATTGGGCAACTGCCTTCGGCTCAGGTCATGATCCCAGACACCCAGGATCGAGTCCCGCATCGGGTTCTCTGCTCGGCGGGGAGCCTGCTTCTCCCTCTCTCACTCCCCCTGCTTGTGTTCCCTCTCTGCCTGTGTTTCTCTCTGTCAAATAAATAAAATCTTTAAAAAAAAAGAAAAGAAAATCTTTAAAAACAAAACAGAACACCTTTAAGAGCTCACTACACACTTGTTAAATGAAGTAGCAGACAAAGAAAACTGGAACACAATGTAAAGAAAAATACACTTACACTTTGCTGGGAGCACTGCCCACTATCCCAAGTTCTCTAGAAAGCCACACAAGAAAAGTAACAATAGGTATATATGAATGCATGCATGTGTGCAAATGCATGTGTGCAAACACACGTTCCGACCTTTAAAGTTTACTTGAAGGAACCATATCCCTCAAAGGATAAATAATCATTTCTTTAAAGATATTCAGAATGGAACCATTCATAACAGGAAGAAGTGGAAATAATCCAAGGAGACCTAGGAAAGTGAAAAGGCTAAATGAACCACAAGACAGTAGGAAGATGTGTTGCCCAGGTTTTTAAAAGGACACATATGGGGCTGCATGGAACTAGAAGAGCAAGCAGAGGAACTCACACCAATACTCTGCAAAATGCATGTCTGTGTATGTGATGGGTGCAGGCGGATGGATGCAGTCGGGGCTCCCGGTTGGCTCAGGAAGAAGAGCGTGTGACTCTTGATCTTGGGGTTTTAAGTTTGAGTCCCACTTGGGTGGAGAGGTTTTTTATGAAATAAATCAAATTTGAAAAAAAAAGGAGGGGCGCCTGGGTGGCTCAGTTGGTTAAGCAACTGCCTTCGGCTCAGGTCATGATCCCGGAGACCTGGGATCGAGCCCCACATCGGGCTCCCTGCTCGGCGGGAAGCCTGCTTCTTCCTCTCTCACTCCCCCTGCTTGTGTTCCCTCTCTAACTGTGTTTCTCTCTGTCAAATAAATAAACAAAATCTTAAAAAAAAAAAAAAAAAGAAAGAAAGGAAAAAGAAAAAAAGGAAGCAGCAGCAGGATGCTGGCAGAGTTGATTTATGCAGGTACCACCGGCCCTGGGGGCTCTCGAGGAGCCGAGCTGGTGCTGTTTGGCTAACAGTGATCTCCTTCCTTGAACATCCACAATCCAGTAGGCACCTCACCTTCATCCTGCAGGAAGGGCCGCTGCAGGAGCGTGTGCTTCGCTTTATTCTGGAAAGGAAAGCAAATGCTGAGCATCTTACCGTGAGTGTGGCCAGGGACATGAAGCCAATGAGGTTATTCCATACTTTATCGATGTCCTTCAGTAGCTGCTGGAGCTTCTCACTGCACACTGCGGTGGCTTTTATCCCCAGCTCCACGCGCTTGGTCACCCTGTACACCTCAACGACACCTGTGGGGTGAGAGAGAGGAGTGAGGACGGGGGGTGCACAGAGATGGGCAACCGCCTGCTGTTATCTCAGCTGGAAATGTGGACTGTATCCACACAGAAGTGAGCGTACAACTGCTTGGGACCAGTCTACACAGTGCTGCAGTGTAACTTACTGGTAAGAGCACAGACCACAGCTACACTACCCGGGTTCAAATCCCAGCTCTGCCACTTACTAGCTGCATCACGCTGGGCAAGTCACATAACCTCTCTGGACCTCACTTTCTTCCTCTGTAAGATGAGGATAATAAAAGCACTTCACCAAGGAGGATTAAATGGGTTAATACTGTAAAAGGCTTAGAACAGTGCCTGTAAAACCAGAGACAATATGCAAGTATTAACTCATTTTTTTTCTGGCCTCTTTGTAAGTTCATCTGTTTAAGTTTGAGAAATCCCATTAAACTGCAATTAAACATTCAATGTTTCCCCTTTACATTTAAAATTCCCATTAAAAAAGCCTAAAAGAATCTGAATGTCAATATCATCACAAAGTAATTAAGAAATCTCTCACTTCTCTGAACATCCAACGATTTACAAACCCTGTGGCTTCATGCACCTTTTATATATACTTAACAGAGCAGAGCAGGGTGCTTCTCCTAGGGTCTCTGAACTGTGGCTGGCTTCTTCCAGCCAGAATGAAAGGTGCCAAGTATCTTCACTTTCTATGGACAGCCACCAGACACATCCCCAACTTTCCCCCGAGCCTCTAGAAGAGAGGACTGGAGGAATACCAGGCAGTCCTCAGAGTAGGGTATCATCAGGGCATTTAACACTCAGCTTTTCCTCTTCTTTCCCCAGAGGAAAGGCAAGAAAGTGCCAGGGTGGGACGGCGGCACAGTTCTGAGAAAAGGAGGCCAGGGACACCCTCACTCAGAAGGTGACACCTGAGCAGAGATCTGAAAACGATTAGCACGAAAGACCAGTGGCTCTGGTCAGGGCCAAGCGTAAACTTCAGGAGGAGGACAACACTGTACTCAACAGAGACTAGGGTCCCAGGTTGGACTGGGACATTTAATAGCTGAAGATGGTCAGGAAAGTAAGGAATCTGTGATGTCATTAAGGGGTAGAGAGAGAGAATCGACAAAGCGTGACTAAGGTAAGGCATTAATTGGAGACCCAAGAATTCTGCTGCGATCAAGAATCAGATGCTTAACCAACGGGGCCACCCAGGCGCCCCCGCAAGGATTTCATTCTAATGCCTCATCTACGTCAGATTCTTTGATAAACCAGTAACGCAGACCCAATTTTATACCACTGCTGGTACATGTATAAGGACAGAGGAATTTCACCATAAGTACCTTAAGTCAAACAGTTGTTTCTGTGACTTAAGCATCTTACTTGTCATATGTATGTAGCTTGAAAGATCTAGATTAAAACACTTAACATAAGGGAAAACTGAAATATTGTGAAGCGTCAATATTTTGAATAAGTAAAACACAAACATACCTAATAAATACTCCATGCCTTGAGCTGACTGGATTACTTCTGTGCACACACAACTACTACTGATTCCATTTAAAGTATCATTTGCCTTCTTAATGACCTACGAGAAACAAAATCATGTCACCTTTTACATAATTGAGAGGAGTCACTGCAAATCAACTTCCTATTAGTAAAAAACCCGACGGAGAAGCCAGGAAGTGTGAAACAGCATGACGGGGCTGACAGCTATCTATGACTATGTGGACACAAATCTGAGAACTTAATTTTAACCTTGAAGAAACAGTTCTCAATTTCTTTGGAAAAGAGAGAGGTTCTTAAGTTTAAATGCTATCTTACTTTTTTTTTTTAAAGATTTTATTTATTTATTTGACAGAGAGAGATCACAAGTAGGCAGAGAGGCAGGCAGAGAGAGAGGAGGAAGCAGGCTCCTCGCTGAGCAGAGAGCCCGACGTGGGCCTCGATCCCAGGATCCTGAGATCATGACCTGCGCTGAAGGCAGAGGCTTTAACCCACTGAGCCACCCAGGCGCCCTAAATGCTATCTTATTTTTAAAATAACTTATTTTTTCAGTGTTCCAAGATTGTTTATGTACCATACCCAGTGCTCCATGCAATTCCTGCTCTCAACACCCACCACCAGGCTCACCCATCCCCCTACCTCCCTCCCTTCCAAAACCTTCAGTTTGTTTCTCAGAGTCCATAGTCTCTCATGCTTTGTTTTCCTCTCTGATTTAACCCAGTTCACATTTCCTATCCTTCTCTTAATGTCTTCCATGTTACTCCTTATGCTACACAAGTGAAATCATATGATACTTGACTTTCTCTGCTTTGGCTCATTTCACTCAGCATAATCTCCTCCAGTCCTATCCATGTTGCTACAAAAGTTCATCCTTTCTGATAGAGGCATAATACTGCACTGGACCATATCTTCTTTATCCATTCATCTGTTGAAGGGTATCTTGGCTCTTTCCACAGTTTGGCGATTGTGGCCATTGCTGCTATGAACATTGGGGCGCATATGGCCCTTCTTTTCACTACATCTCTATCTTGGGATAAATACCCACTCGTTCAATTGCAGGGTCATAGGATAGCTCTATTTTTAATTTTTAAGGAATCTCCACACTGTTTTCCAAAGTGGCTACACCAACTGCATTCCCACCAACAGTGGAAGAGGGTTCCCCTTTCTCCGCAGCCTCTCCAACACTTGTTGTTTACTGTCCTGTTCATTTTGGCCATTCTAACTGGTATAAGGCGGTATCTCAATGTGGTTTTCTTTCTTTTTTTTTTAGATGTTATTTATTTATTTGACAGAGAGAGATCACAATTAGGCAGAGAAGAAGGCAGAGAGAGCAGAGGAAACAGGCTCTCTGCTGAGCACAGAGCCTGACGTCGGCCTCGATCCCAGGACCCTGAGATCATGACCTGAGCCAAAGGCAGAGGCTTTAACCCACTGAGCCATCTAGGCACCCTCAATGTGGTTTTCATTTGAATTTCTCTGATGGCTAATGATAATGAACATTTTTTCATGTGTCTGTTGGCCATCTTATGTCTTCTTTGGAGAAGTGTCTGTTCACATCTTCTGCCCATTTTATGACGTGATCCTCTTTTTTGGGGGGGTGTTGAGTTTGAGAAGTTCTTTATAGATCTTGGATATCAGGCCTTTGTCTGTAGTGTCATTTGTGAGTATCTTCTCCCATTTTGTGGGTTGCCTCTTCGTTTTGTTGACTGTTTCCTTTGCTGTGCAGAATCTTTTTATTTTGGTGAAGTCTCAAAAGTTCATTTTCACTTTTGTTTCCTTTGCCTCTGGAGACATATCTTGAAAGAAGTTGCTGTGGCCGATGTCAGAGAGTTTACTGCCTATGTTGTCCTCTAGGATTTTGATAGATTCCTGCCTCATGTTGAGGTCTTTCTTCCATTTCAAGTTTATCTTTGTATATGGTGTAAGAGAATGGTCAAGTTTCATTCTTCTATATATACCTGTCCAATTTTCTCAGCATTATTTATTGAAGAGACTGTTTTTCCACTGGATATTTTTTCCTGCTTTATCGAAGATTATTTCACCATAGAGTTGAGGGTCCATATCTGGACTCTCTACTCTCTTCCAATGGTCTGTATCTGTTTTTGTGCCACTACCATGCTGTCTTGGTGATCACAGCTTTGTAATAAAGCTTGAAATCAGGTAATGTGATGCCCCAGCTTTTTCTTTTTCAACACTTCCTTAGCAATTCGAGGTCTTTTCTGGTTCCATACAAATTTTAGGATTGTTTGTTCTGGCACTTTGAAAAATGCTGGTGGAATTTTGATTGAGATGGCATTCGAAGTATAGATTGCTCTGGGCAGTATAGATATTTTAACAATGTTTATTCTTCTGATCCATGAGCATGGAATGCTTTTCCATCTTTTTGTGTCTCCTTCAATTTCTTTCATGAGTGTTCTGTAGTTCCTCAAGTATAGAACCTTTACCCCTTTGGTTAGGTTTATTCCAAGGTATCTTACAGTTTTTGGTGCTATGATAAATGGAATCAATTCTCTAATTTCCCTTTCTATATTTTCATTGTTAGTGTGTAAGAAAGCAACTGATTTCTGTGTATTGATTTTATATCCTGCCACATTACTGAATTGCTGTATGAGTTCTAGTAGTTTGAAGGTGAAGTCTTTTGGGTTTTCCATATAAAGTATCATGTCATCTACAAAGAGAGAGAGTTTGACTTCTTCTTTGCCAATCTGAATACCTTTTCTTTCTTTTTGTTCTCTGACTGCTGTTGCTAGGACTTCTAGTACTATGCTGAACAACAGTGGCAAGAGTGGAAATCCTTGTCTTGTTCCTGATCTCAATGGGAAGGCTGTCAGCTTTTCCCCATTGAGAATGATATTCGCTGTGGGTTTTTCATAGATTTTATGAAGTTGAGGAATGTTCCCTCTATCCCTATACTCCGAAGAGTTTTAATCAGGAATGGATGCTGTATTTTGTCAAATGCTTTTTTCTCTATCAATTGAGAGGGCCATGTGGTTCTTCTCTCTTCTCCTATTGATTTATTCTATCACATTGATTTGTGAATGCTGAACCACCCTTGCATTCCAGGGATAAATCCCACCTGGTCATGGGGGATAGTCTTTTTAATGTACTGTTGGATCCTACGAGCTAGGATCTTGTTGAGAATCTTGGCATCCACTGGTCAGGGATATTGGTCTGAAGTTCTCCTTTTTGATGGGGTCTTTGCCTGGTTTGGGGAATCAAAGTAGTGCTGGCATCATAGAAAGAGTCTGGAAGTTTTCCTTCTGTTTCTACTTTTTGAAACAGCTTCAGGACAATAGGTATTACTTCTTCCTTGAATATTTTGTAGAATTCCCAAGGAAATCCATCAGGTCCTGGACTCTTGTTTTTTGGGAGGTTTTTCATCTGCTTCAATCTCGTCACTAGATATTGGTCTATTAGGGTTGTCAATTTCTTCCTGTCTCAGTCTTGGAAGTTTATAGGTTTCCAGGAATGCACTCATTTCTTCTAGGTTGTTTAACTTATTGGCATGTAACTGTTGATTAATAGTTTCTGATGATTGTTTCTATTTCCTTGGTGTTGGTCGTGATCTCTCCCCTTTCATTCATAATTTTATTAATTTGGGTCCTCTCTCTTTTCTTTTGGGTTAGTTTGGCCAGTGGTTTATCGATCTTATTCTTTCAAAGAACAAGCTTATTTCGTTGATGTGTTCTACTGTATCTCTAGTTTCTAACTCATTGATCCGTGCTCTAATCTTAATTATTTTCCTTCTGTGCATGTGTGGGAGGGGGGTTGGCTTAATTTGTTGTTGATTTTCCAGTTCTTTAAGGTGTAATGAGAGTTCGTGTATTCGGGATTTTTCAATTTTTTTGAGTGAGGCTTATGGATGGCTACGTATTTCCCCTTTAGGACCACCTCTGCTATATCCTATAGGTTTTAGACCAGTGTGTCTTCATTCTCATTGGTTTTCATGAATTGTTTAAGTTCTTCTTTGATTTCCTGGTTGATCCAAATATTCTTGAGCAGGATGGTCTTTAGCTCCCAGGCATCTGAATTCCTTCCAAACTTTTTTTGTAGTTGAGTTCCAGTTTCAAGGCATTGTGGTCTGAGAATATGCAAGGGATAACCTCAATCTTTTGGTATCGGTTGAGCCCTAATTTGTGACCCACTATGTGGTCTATTCTGGAAAAAGTTCCATGTGCACTCGAGAAGGATGAGTACTGTTGCTTTAGGGTAAAATGTTGTGAATATATCTATAAGGTCCATCTGGTCCAATGTGTCATTCAAAGGTCTTGTTTCTTCATTGATTTTCTGTTTAGATGATTTGTCCATTGCTGAGTGGGGTGTTAAGATCCCCTACAATTAATGTATTCATATCATTATGACTCCTTATTTTGCTTAACAGTTGGCTTATGTCGTTGGCTGCTCCCATGTTGGGAGCATAACTATTTACAATTGTTAGATCTTCATGGTGGATAGACCCTTTAAGAATGATGTAGTATCCTTCTGTATCTCTGACTACAGTCTTTAGCTTAAAATCTAATTTACCTGAAATAAGAGTCACTACCCCACTTTCTTTTGAGGCCCACTGGCATGAGAGATGGTTCTCCATCCCCTCACTGGATATATCTTTAGATTCAAAATGCACCTCTTGGGGTGCCTGGGTGGCTCAGTTGGTAAATCAACTGCCTTCAGCTCAGGTCATGATCCTGGAGACCCGGGATCGAGTCCCACATTGGGCTCCCTGCTCGGCAGGAGGCCTGCTTCTCCCTCTCTCACTCCCCTTGCTTGTGTTCCCTCTCTGGCTGTGTTTCTCTCTGTCAAATAAATAAAATCTTTAAAAAAAAAATGCACCTCTTATAGACAGCATATGGATGGGTCCTGTCATTTTATCCAGTAGGCAACTCTGTGCTGTTTTATGGGAGCATTTAGGCCGTTCACATTGACAGCGATTATTCAAAGATATTTTTTATTGACATCATGTTGCCTGTGAAGTCCTTGCTTCTATAGATTGACTCTGTAAATTTCTGTTCTATGTCTCTCTTGGGTTTTTTCCTCTTTTTAAAAATTTTTTTTATTGATTTATTTGACAGAGAGAGAGATCACAAGCAGGCAGAGAGGCAGGCAGAGAAAGAGGCTGGAAGCAGGCTCCCTGCTGAGCAGAGAGCCCAACATGGGGCTCGATCCCAGGACCCTGGGATCATGACCTGAGCCGAAGGCAGAGGCTTAACCCTCTGAGCCACCCAGGCGCCCCATTTTTTCCTCTTTTATAGAACCCTCCTTAATACTTCTTGTAGTGCTGGCTTGGTGGTCACATAATCTTTTAAACCTTGTGGTCTTGGGAGCTCTTTGTCTTTTCATTCATTTTGAATGTCAGCCTTGCTAAGGTATTCTTGTCTGCATATTCTTCTCATTTAGTGCCCTGAATACGCCTTCCCAGCTCTTTCTGGCTTGCCAGGTTTCTGTGCACAGGTCTGATGTTATTCTGATGGTCCTCCCTCTGTACATAAGGGATCTCTTCCCCTAGCTGCCCTTAAGACATATTCTTTGAATTTATGATTCGTGAATTTCACAATACGTGTCTGGAGGTTTTTCTAGCCTCTCTCATCTTGGGGAGTGTTCTCTCTGCCTCTAGGAAACAAAAACGTGTTCCATTCCCCAGATCAGGGAAATTTTCATCCAGGATTTGTACAACTATATCTTCTAGTCTCCTCTCTCTCTCCACCCCCTCAGGGATCCCAATAATTCTGATATTGGAACATTTCATGGCATCATTTATTTCCCTAATTCTACTTTCATGGCTTCTAAGTTGTTTGTTCCAGGCCTCTTCCTGCTCCTTTTCTATCAGTCTGTCTTCTAGATCACTATTTTGATCTTCTGCCTCGCTTACCCTAGCTGTTAGAGTATTTCGATTAGATTGGCTCTCAAGGATAGCATGTTTAATCTCTGCCAGATCAGTTCTCATTTTTGTCCTGAGAGATTCTATATTGCAACTAATGGTCTTTTCCAACTTGGCCATTGCCTGGATAACTGCTACCCTGAATTCCATTTCTGACATATTGTTTACATCCATATCCAGTAGTTCTGTGGCAGAGGCCAGTCTCTGATTTTTCCTCTGTTGGGTGTTCCTCTTCTGGGTCATTTTGGTGAGAGGTGGTTGAAGGGATGTACAGCTGAATATATCAACCATGATCCAGGCAAGGTGCCTGTTGGAAGGTTTCAGAGCAATCGGAATTCACCACCAAAAAGAAAAAAAAAGAAAAGAGAGAGAGAAAAAGAGTGAAAAAGAAAAAGCCCAGCCAAAATGGCCCCCAAAGGTAAAATTTATACATTACAGAAACAAAAATGAATTAAAAAAAGCCTGACAAAAGTAAAAGAAAAAAAAAAAAAGCAAAACCCAGCCCAAATGACCCCCAAGAGTAACATTTATATAGTACAAAGACAAAACCAAGTACACAGAAACACTGACAGAAGAATAGGATGGGAAGGTGGTTATAAACCCTTGATGTGGGCAAGGAAGGTAGCTGAGTTCTTCCTGGGTGTATCTTGAGATTTGTTAAGAGGACTCACCTTTCCAGAGATACAGGGAAATTAAAACTGGTTCATATATAGGGCTAGTATTGAATAGGGAAAAAGGAGTACCTTGAAGCTTATACCTAAATATATATTTTAAAAAAACAAACAAACCAGGTATATGTATGAAAAAAGTTCAAGTTAAAAAGTTCTATTAAACATCAAGTTGTAATAATAGTAGGTTAAAAAAATAAAAGAACAAGAATTGTGAGAATGAGTTTTTAAAAAAATGAAAAGCTGTATCTATGAAATATACAGGTTTGGGGGTGGTACCAGGAGCTTAATATATTGTTTTTCCCTGATATTGGGGTTTTACAGTTTTATGGAGACTTTTAGGTGGTTGCCCTCTTGCCCTCTTGTGTTTTTTTGGCTTTTCTTCTGGGGGAGGGGCCTGTCACATTGTTTTTCTGGCAATCTTGCTTGGGCTGAGTCACCCTGCCCCCTATCAAGGGGTTAGGCTCTATGGAAATCGGTTTTTCAGGCTTTTGTTCTGTGGAGGTTTTTGTTCTTTGGTGCCTTTTTGTGGCTTTTCGGAGAGTCAGAGCAAAGTAACCTGAAGGCACCCAAACCTCCTACTCAGAGAGAAGCCTCAGTCTACTCCCCTCTGGATGGTCCAAAACGTACAGACTCCCCCTCTGCAAACTTGCCTGCACACCACGACCTCTCACAGGTTGCGGGCACCCCCAGTCACCGCCACAATGGTCACCTGAGGCCCCCGCTGGTCTCTGCACCCCTGTGCCATGGAAACTGCAAGTGATGTTGGTTTGGGCAAGCTCAAATCAGGTGGCTGCTGTCTGAAGCCCACACCCATGCCGGGTGCACTCAGACCTGGCTACAGTGCTGGTCTCGGGGAAGGCTGCGGGCTGAGGGGCCTCCGGCAGGAGCCTGCACGGGGCTCTCTCAAGCACGGGTGGGCACCAGCTGTGGCCTGTGACTGTCCTGGGACCATGGGCTTAGGTCCATGCCTGTGGCCGCCCAATTCCAGCAGGTGCCCCTTAAGACCCCCCCGCCTTTTTTTTTTTAATGCTTTTAACCAGATTCCAAGTTGATGCTGGTCCCCAAGCACAGGGCACTTTCGTATTGGAGTATTACTTTCCAATGGGTCGCTTCTGGTGGCTCTCTCCCCCTTCTCTTTATCCTCCGAAATGAATCCCAGCATTGCTACTCCACTTTACCTCTCCACTGATGATCTTCTGCCCCCATAGAGATCCAGACATGTATAGTCTTGTATCTCAGGTTGATTTCAAGGGTGTTCAGGGTGTTCTGGTAGATATCTAGCTCAATTCAGGGGACAGACTGAAACAAGGTCTCCTAATTCTACGCCATCTTGCCCCTCCTCTTAAATGCTATTTTAATTTAGGCAGCGTTAATGATACCATTTTGTTATTTTTTTAAACAGTGACAGGTGAGGGCACAAGTGACAAATGTGCCAGTATTTGCTATCACAAATGTGAAAGAAGCCTCCCTTAAGCTGTGTGACTTTCCATAAAGCTTCCCTTTGCATGAGGCCATCAAGGGAGGGCTCTCCTTGGGTTTTCCTCTGTCTTTCTGATTAAACCATAAAGAAGGCAAAGGGGCACAAGAAAGCACTTACATGCATGTAAGCACCACAAGAATGACATACTCACATCTAGGGCACTCCCCAGGCATCTCTGCCATTCATATGCGTATCTCTCATTCTCCTGTAAAATTAACAAGAACTGAGTTAAATTGGGAAGGCTGGAATCTTATATGATTTCCATCCATTTAAAGAGCACTGGAAGACTTTCCTTTTTATTAAAACCACTCTACTTCAAGCAGTTTATCTTTCGAAACCACTAATGACTCTTCAAAATTACTAAGACATGTAGCTTCTGAGCACAGGGTTTGCGGATCTGAGAGAAATGTTTTGTAGCAGCTTCCCTCTGTAAATGCTGCCTCATTTGTTCTTGTAAGAGTGTAAACTGCTTCAAAGGTGCTTACCACATAGATGTTTCGTACAAGAGCTAACACTAAAGCCCACCGCTAGGCCGCTGTGCGTGCGCACGCGGAGGAATGACTAGGAGGGCCAAGGCGGAGAGTTATGAGCATTGGCCGTAGGGGGAAGGCAGCGTGGGACTAACACGCAGCCAACAAACAAAGATCCTGAACATTTTCCACCTCTCTATTTTGACATTTTAACATTCGCTAAGTCCAAAATGATAAAGTCTAAGTGCTCAAAGAAAAGTTCCTTCAAGTATTTCCCTCCTCGTGAAGTCTCATGAATAATTTCAATTTTCGGCTCACTGACAAACTTTCAGCAGATGTCCCACCTGAGAAGTATTTTCATCCAGAGCTATGTTGCCATTCTCTCCCTCTAATTAACTATTTTATGTCTGGTTCCTTGTGACCTTCTGCCCTCACTTCCCCATCAGCACTTTTTCTTGAGGCCCTCAGTGCCTGGCTGGTCTCTGACCTGCCCCATGGAGGAAACTCCCTTACTCACCTCCACCTCTCCTGTCAGGTCTTTGTACTTGTCACGGATGACAGGCAGGGCCGGCTTCTCACTCAGAGTGTTGGAACGGTCTCTGAAAGGATGCTCCAGAGCCGGAGAGGGAGAAGAACGGCTTATTTCTTTGTCACCAAGGCTCAAACTCCTTTTGTGTGATCCTGGAGAAGTGGACAGCACAGTCAAAGGTTCTCATTATCCAGTTTAATTTAAGCTGAGGCTTTTCCTTGCTAACTAACGTGACCCTCTTCTTTAGATGCTTATGTCATAAAGCACTCAGAAACACAGTCCTTGTTCATTCTTCTCTGGCAAGCTATTCAGGCATATCTCGGAGATAGCGTGCGTTTGGCTCCAGACCACATCAATAAAGCGAGTATTGCAATAAAGTAAGTCAAATGAATTTATTTTTGTTTCCCAGTACATGTAAAAGTGTTTACCCTCCATTGCAGTCTGTTAAATGTGCAATAAATAGCATTTTAAATATCAGTGCATAAGAGCTGGGTTGCTTTTCCAGTCATTAGTCATGAGTGTACACCGAGCTCCTCCCTACTCCCAATCCAATAGAAATCAATGGTACCTTGAGTCAGGATGGGCTTAAAGCAGAAGGGGCACAATCAAACGCCTTCGGACAGCAGGCAGGTCAAGTAAATGACTGAAGTAGGTCAGCCAGAGACAAGTGGTGGTGGGCCTGGGACACTGGGACAGCACATCCCATTGGTCAGAGTGCTGCTCAGTGCTGCTCACAGCTCCATGGGACTGTCAGATGGGGGAGATTCAGGCCTGCTAGTGCCAGATATGACAACTTTTCAAGAAAAGCTAGAAATCCAGGCTGTGAAATCTCACGATTCTTACCTACTGGCAACAGTTCCACACATTAAAAAACCTGCATGAATCAATCCAAACAAGTCTGCAGACCGGATCCAGACCCACAGCTACCATGGTACAGTCTCCAGATTAAAAAATACAGCCCATGGCCAGGGAGTAAGGGTGCAGCTAACTTGCCCGCAAGGAGATCAAATCCATTTCTCCAGCTCTTTTAACACAGTACCCCCCTAGCCAACACACTAATGAACAAGAGACTCTGTGCTACGTTTGTTTTCACCCCCAAAAGCAATTACCTGAGGGATACTGGCTTGACTTCAGTTCGGCTACAAACCATTTTTATAGTTATCTATAACAGACCCTGACTCAGATGCTGCAAAATCTACTTCCCCCTAAACCAGAGATCAATTTCTTATTCGTATGAAAGAACATCTATCACCTCAGTGGAAGAAACCACCACAGTACAATAATCCACACTGAAAGCTACTCACCTTGAACAGAGAGGTCAAAGGTCGCCAGCTCACTTTTGATCATTTCTTCACTGGATTTCATTTTGCTCTGTGAATTAGCCACCAAAAAGTCAAATTTGCTGATTTTGGGCTTTTCACTTTGAAACTCTCCAAAGTCATCTGAACACTCCTTGGGGGTGTCATGAGAAGTGCTGCTGGAAGCTGGGCTTGGACAGATGGCTTCTTGGCTCCGTTCAGCTGGCGGCAAGTCCTGTTTTGTGAAATCCTTATAGTCCCCGCTTTCATGTTCCTTTTGCTCACTGGCCTGAGGGATCACATCTTTAAAATTGGCAAAAGCTGGGAAGGCGGTCTCTGGAAGAGCATCTTCACTTGCAAAGGTTGTTACTTTGGAGAGAGAGGTCGTGGTGAGGTTTTCGGAACTGCCAAATGAAGTCTCTTTCTTTTGAAGAACTGAGGCAGCTGAGGCAGACCCACTTCCTGCTGAGAGGACAAATGGAGAGAGTTTTCTGCCCTGAGACGGATCATCCCTGTCTGACCAGTCATAGCTCGTAAGTGTGCTCACTGCAAAATTGCTATTGTAGGTTCCAAAAGCAGCATATTTTAAGTCCTCTATATCTGAAAGGGAAATAAGACCCCACAATTAGAGGCAAGCTCATGATTTAGGCGAAATGCCCTAAACTTGGCAGAAGCAAAATGTCTAGCATATTTGATCAGTTTTATGCTATGTTGGAGTTAACTAAATTTAGAGCTTGTACTAAAATTAAAGGAATTGGGCTGTAAAATCTGATCTTTAAAAACCCCATTAGCTTTGAGTTGGCATTTATATTTAGTTATAAAGAGCCTTTTTTTTTTTTTTGCATGTAAAGATTACTATAAAGAGACAGGAGTATCGTCTACCAATGTATGACATGGTTTGGGTCATTTAATAAACTGTTCACATATAAACTTCAAAACGTACTTAGAATACTCCCTGCCTAAAACTGGTCCCTTTCGTCTTGACTTGGTTGGGAAATGTTCCTTTAACACATGGACGTATGAAATGTACATGACAAGTACTTGAAATCTGACAATTTCTCAAAAGTAAAGTGAAAATAATGTTACCTAACTTTTAACCAATTCTTAGGAGTCTCTGTTTCAGGCAAGATCAAAGGTAAGATTTTAATTAAGCAGTTACTTACCTAGTTGTTATTGTCAATATGGATGTCACACTGTTGTGATGGAGTATGAGGAAAGAAAAATCAATCTAATTTACTTTAGCCTCTAAAAAAATAGAATCAAAGGTCTGGGTCCTGGTGGGTTCCTGTTTCTCCTGCAACTATGTATCAGAGCCTCATTAAAAAAAAAGAAAGAAGAAAAAGAAAGAAATGCTGGGGCAGAAGACTCATTTTACAAAAGCATTCTTAATATATGTTTAAATAATTTAAGAGGTAGAGAGAGAATCTAAGGTTTTAAGTATGGTCCATGCCCAGTGTGGAGCCCAATGTGGGGTTTGAATTCTTGGCCCTGAGATCAAGACCTATGCTGAGATCAAGAGTCAGACCCTTAACTGACCGAGGCACCCAGGCGCCCCAAGAATGCAGGTTTTTTATTTAGACAGAGCACGGTTTAACTCAATGGTACTACCTACTGCTTGTGTGACTCGATGCAAGTTACTTAACAGTTCTTTAAACCTCGGTTTGCTTCTGTGTAAAGGGAGAAGGCCATGGCCTGGGAAGGGCTGTGTTGTGACGCTGGACCAGTAACGCGTATAATGCGCCCGGCTCAGTGCCTGGTGAGCAACACGTACTAGCGGGATTTGCACAGCATTGTTGACACTGGCCTCCATCTGACATTTAGTTGCAGCTTTAAGGGCCTAAAATGCAATTATATCAGAATAAAAATGAAATGTCAACTCCTCATTTTAATGGTCCTAACTAGAGGAAGTTTCTTGCCCGCTTTCGAAGAGTGAAAGCAGCTGAGCTGAAAGCTGCTTGTGTGTGGAGTCGCCCCCTCCAGCATGCTGGCCATTCAGTCTGGCTGAGTTTCATTTCAGGCTTGGTGGCCTGGGCCGGAGGGCCCGGTACAAGGCTCCCCCTCTCTCACAATGGCAAACATGGCTGACAAGGCAAATGCTCCAAAGTTCTGTGACCCAGGTTTCCCTAACTAAGTCGATAGGTGAGCCACAGTAGGTCACTGTGTCTTCCGGTTAAGGGATTCCTGACATTTCCATAGCTCTTCTAAGGGTTTACTCCCAACCTCTCTCGCTTTACCTTGAAACTCAATTAGAAAAAGGGCACTAAATTAATAATAGAAATGGAAAACCCTGGATTACACAAAAGGCAAACCAGCAAAAAGCAGGTAACTTTCACAGAACCGTGTGTTTTAAACCTCTGTGGTGTAAATGATACCCTTCAAATTTGGCTTGTTAAACAGGAGGGAAAAAAGATTCGGGTGAGAAATGTATAGTTTAGAATGCGTAAAACAAGACTTCAGGCAAAATGCTTTCTTGGTGTTTGACTGCAGTATTTTGTCCCTCCCACCTCTCCCCCAAGAGTGAAAAGGATCAAACGAGCTCCATTGCAATCAGGAGGCAGATGTGCTTAAACACAACAGTTGTCTTCAAGGGGCACATTCAGAAAAAAATGTCTCCCAACACAAGTATTTTTTTATTGTTAGACCCTACCAGAAAGCTTTTTGGGGAAGCGGTATTATGAACTGCTCCAAGAATCTCATCTACTACAAGGGTAGCAATTTTCCCAAAGACCAAAGGCAAATTTAATGAAAACTTAAGCTCTAGTTCAAAAGCCACAACCCAGTTGTTATGGTAATAAAAAGACCCTTTTGCACAATTGTGCAGTAAGGAAAAAACAAGGGTTAAAAAAACAAAACAGAAATGATTGTAATATAACCAGGTATTATAAACAATAAGGGATTACCCTTAGCTGAAGAGCTTTTAAATATTTTTATAATACTACAGATCTTCAACAAGCTTTGCCTCTATTAAAAATGAGAGGCAATAACATTTTGCCTTTTGGAGCAACTCACAGAAATGACCAAATGAAAGATTTTAAAAAATTATAATAAAAGAAGAAGAGTAAATATACAAGATATACCAATATATCCAGCCTCAAGTTTGATTTTAAAATTTTAGTTTGGCTTATTCATTGGATACTAGATGTAAAAAAAAAAAATGTGTACTGCAGTGCAATGCATGTGAACACACAAGGAAACACTAACACTGAATTACATTAAGGAAGATGAGAACACTGTCTTTCTAAATCTTTGCATTTATAGATAATATAAGAACTGAGTAGTATTTTCTTAGAAAATGGCAGAGTGGGAAATATCAGTAAACCATTTTCTAAGAAAAATGTGGTAAATCAGTTCACTGAAGGTAGGTTAAATCAAGAAAATTTCTCATTTCCCATGTTAACAATTCTACATTTTCTAAGCAGTTAAATTACAGGTATTGCTGTATGATGGTTTTCAAAATATTAAAGATGCTGTAAGACCTACAACATAAGTGATGAAAGCCTGTCTGGAAAAATGATGTGGAATAACCCACATTTTGTAATCACTGAAGTTGTCTATAGATGGGTTTTTCATTCAATAGCTGAATTCTGAAAATTGCGGGAGAAACAGGAAAAAGAAAACAGAGAATGGATGCAATAAAATGAAAAGAGAATCACTACACTACTGTATTTCCAGTTCTCCTGGAGAGCTCTGAGGCTGTGCCAGGTTGAACAGCAATTGCACACAGATAATAGGCCAAATTGTGTGCTGTAATATAGAAATCAGGAACGTCCTATTACAAAGGCCAGAGGAATCAACTAGGTGAGCTCCTTTCCATCATGGAGCTCAAATCAAGACATGGATTTCTTGCTCATGCTGGCAAGTAACCCTAGCAGTCTCTTCCATAACCTCTATTCAAATCCCCTCTGAACAGATGCTGAAGACAAAAACAAGGTATTTCTTGGAACAAAGAATGTGAGCCTCCACTACACGACGCAAAGGCCATACTGATTTCCACGGAAGTTTCCTAAAGCAGTAAGCATATACGCTCAAGGTGATTAAGTTCCTGGCTTTTTTTTTTTTTCTTTTTTTTTTTAAGATTTTATTTATTTATTTGACACAGAGAGATCACAAGTAGGCAGAGAGGCAGGCAGAGAGAGAGGAGGAAACAGGCTCCCCGCTGAGCAGAGAGCCCGATATGGGCCTCTCGATCCCAGGACCCTGAGATCATGACCTGAGCCGAAGGCAGAGGCTTTAATCCACTGAGCCACCCAGGCGCCCAGTTCCTGGCTTTTGAGAAGGGAGCTTAGAAAAAGAAGAAAGGATACATGTGCAAAGTCCACTATTCTCCAGGGTTTTATATAGCAATAAAAATGTTCATAGAACTAAGGAAGAAATATCTTTTAATTTCCAATAGTGATTTAATCCAAACTTCACTTACCAAAGCAAACCATGAAATATTGATACATCTAAACTTCTTTCCACCCCTGACCCTATCATGGGCTGTGTTCTGGAAGTTTCAAACACTTGGGATGGTTGTTCAAGAAAAGAGGAATGAAAGTGATCACGGTTTGAGTCTGACAGGTTACAAAATGCTGTGGTGTAACTGCCTCCTAGCGTTCCCTAATCTGCATAGAAACCTCCCATTCTTCCTTTGTCCCGACTCACGGAAATCTATGGTTTTCCTGATACCCACGCTATCTGTAAGTACCCCCGGGTTTCTGCGCCAGTACTTTAAAGTTCAACAGAGAAAAGCAGCTATTCTGCAGATATTTTCAGTCAGAAGAGGCTGGAAGGGCAAGGAATGGTGTCAGGATATACAGCTGACTCTTGAATGATCCAGGTTTGAACAGCACAGGCCCATTTATATGTGGATTTAAAAAAATTAATACAGTTCAGTACTGTAAATGTATTTTCTCTTCTTTGTGATTTTCCTGGTAACATTTCTTTTTGCTAGCTTACTTTCTTATAATACATACACAGAGCATACAAAATAGGAGTTAACTGACTTTACCTTATCAGTAAGGCTTCTGTAGGCTTACTGTCTAAGTAGTAGGCTATTAGTCAAAAGCTGTATGGGAATTTTTGGACCACATTGGAGGGTCAATGTCCCTAACCCCCATGTTGTTCAAGGGTCAACCATACAGGGGGACTGCTCATGGTCAATTTGAAAAATCTCATTAAAAAACCCACCAAACGAGCACTGAAGATGGCAACTGTAGGTGGGGCCTTTTGGCATGCAAGGGAGAGGGCAGAACCCAGGAGACCCTCCTGTGCCCATGACCTTAATCACGCTCTCAAAGCTTTGGGGCCAACACTTTCCAAAACAACTTATCAAAAGAATTCAACTGATGGAAAAACAAAGCTAGAAGCAGCTCTTTACAGAGAAAATAATTTGATTTTGAGTTATCTTAGGACTTAGCCCAGCTTCTTCGATATTGCCAGTGTCCCCTTTGTGACTTTTAAGTCATTTGCGACTTTTAAAAACCAGCAGAGACTTTAATGTGAACAACAGAGGGACTGTAGAACATGAATGCACTTATATGGCTTCTCAGGTACTGATGTATGACATCAAGCATTAACTATATTACTTTACTTGGCATAGGAGTAAACAGAACAGTATTTTTTAAATTTGTTTGAACCTAGAGCATAGAGTTCTTCAAGTCTTTATTTCAAGTTTATATTATTATATGAATGTGATTATGTTTTATACAGTTATATTTAAGTCATTTTCTGCAGCCTGTTCAGATAAATGCAGAAAGGACAAAATAAAGGGGTCTCAGATGGACCAGTCTAGATAATTCCACTAACAAAGGAATTTCCTTGCTAAAGCCACCATAAGACTGGTCTTATAAATGGCAAGAGAAAATCCTAAATAAAGGGCAGTTGTTATCATCACTATATCAAGGCTATACCAAGATCTCTTTCTTCCAAATTAGTCAGGGGCACACGTCAGAATTAAGACATAGTATATTTATCCAAACACAGTAGTTTCCATGGCAGACTCAGCTTTTCTTTGAATTAATCCAAACCCCAATATGCAACTTTTTCTTTCTTAAATGGCCTATTTTGGATACTGTGAGTGATATCTCTGGAATCCCATTCAAAATCCTTATCTTTAATGGTTTAATTTCCTGCCTGCATCAAATTTTTTAAAAAGAACAAAGAACTAAGATCTCAAAATATAAGAAAAAATGTCAACTTTGGAAACAATCCCTTTTTCCAAAGTTTTTATTGGTCTTGGGTTTATAATCTAAAAAACAATAATATTCCCAAGGTTTTTTGCTATTAATATTCTCTAAAATGGAAAAAAATATTTTCCAAACTTAGCATTCTCTTATTGCTAACTTTTGTGTGTCTTTCTCGAATTTTTTTTTTTTTTTAAGATTTTATTTATTTATTTGACAGAGAGAAACACAGCTAGAGAGGGAACACAAGCAGAGGGACTGAGAGAGGGAGAAGCAGGCTTCCCGCCGAGCAGGGAGCCTGATGTAGGGCTTGATCCCGGGTCTCCAGGATCATGACTTGAGCCGAAGGCAGTAGCTTAACCAACTGAGCCACCCAGGCGCCCTCGAATTGTTTTCTTAAATGAAAAGTTTAAAGCTTACTTTGAGGACATCCCCTAAATTTGTTTTAAGAACTTGCTTTATGGATGCACCTGGGTGGCTCAGTAGGGTAAAGCCTCTGCCTTCGGCTCAGGTCATGATCTCAGGGTCCTGGGATCGAGTCCCACATCGCTCACTGCTCAGCAGGGAGCCTGCTTTTCCCTCTCTCTCTGCCTGCCTCTCTGCCTACTTGTGATCTCTCTGTCAAATAAATAAATAAAATCTTTAGAAAAAAAAAAAAGAACTTGCTTTATGGACTATGAGTTAAAAGAAAAAAAGACTCAGGGTGGCTTCATGGTATATTCTTAAGTTGGAAAGATAATGTGCTCTACAATTAGAGCCCGAGGGCCCATTTCAGACCCACACTGAATCCAGTCCTGAAGACTTCCTGGTACTAACAGTGAACACTTTCCATTACAGAAATTATCAATTTAAGCTCAGTTTGCACATAGTATGCTCAGAGGTCCATCTCAATACTATTTTATGATTTAAGTTAAACTTACAAGTATCTAGGTTTTTTTGACTTTTTTTTTTTTTAAAGATTTTATTTATTTATTTGACAGAGAGAGACACAGCTAGAGAGGGAACACAAGCAAAGGGGAGTGGGAGAGGGAGAAGTAGGCTTCCCGCCTAGCACGGAGCGCAATGGGGGGCTTGATCCCAGGACCCAGAGATCAAGACCTGAGCCAATGGCAGATGCTTAATGACTGAGCCACCCAGGCACCCCTGGGTATTTAGTTATTAACAGATGTATCCCCTGTCCCCAACACTCAACTCAGCTCTATCCCCTCAGCTGCTCCCTCTCTTCATGCCCTAACTCCTAGTGGACACAGGCTCTGTCACATTTACTAAACAGTTAAGACCCTACTCTGCTTTTTTACTAGAAGAAAGGGGTAAACTTTTCCTATTACACAGTGTTACATTTTAATCCAGTACCATGTTGAACATTTCTAGCAGTGGAATTATAAGGGGAAAAGACTAAACCAACACTTTCTTAGGAAAAAGATACTTGAAGAAACAAATAAAAAGGGAAAGACCTCCCCCCAGAAAGGTTGGGGGGGAGACCCTCTAATCACAGGAGGTGCTACTGCTTTACACCTGATACGGACCAGGTATTTCTCTGGTCTAACCCTGAAAAAGTACAAATTACACACATCCCCACACTTTCAAAATATGCCAAAGAATTATTTATTAACATAGGACTTACAGATCACAAAAGAGAGCGGTACAGAGAGCTGGAAAAGAAGTCATCAGAATAGGCATGCAGATCAGTATTTGCAGAGGAATATACCAAAGCAAGCTCGAAAAGGCACATTCACACAGAAAATGTCTAAATTGAAAAAAGGACATCAGAAAAGCAGCCAAAAAAATACTAGTAATAAGGCGCTGATTAAAATACAACGATTTTCAACGTCAAAGAAGAGCTACTTTACAGGTAGGTAGGGAGCTAGCTACAGAAGTCTTGCTGACCCTTTGACAGTGTCACAAATGAGGGTAAGCTCTTGCTGCCAACAAAAGCAGATGATTGCAATGACTGCACATCAAGATGCTTCGGTGCCAGAGAGATTAAATTTGGTGGTGGGGACAAAAGCAGCCTAGTTGAAATTATATGCAGCAAGGGCTCAAAGGGTTAAATGTAATAATACGCAGAGAAATCAGGCAATGTTATTAGTATTGTCTACCTTCCATACAAAGAATTATAGCAAGAGTTAAAAGAGACAGTATCCCCTTCAGAGTTAAGTTAGGGTTTCTAAATAAGATTAAGGTCCAGAGCTAGCAATCTACTAGGATTTATTCTCTTTTCATTAGCTTGCTTTTTATTTCTCCAACAAGAAGTACCTTTAACCCTCAAACTAAGAGAGCAAGAGATACTGTGGTCAACCTGAGGTTAAGGTAAAACCAAACTGCACTGAAGAAGTCCCTGCCATTTACCTTCAACAGTACACGTATGCAGCAGTTTTGCTCAACAACAATATAGCTCATGGGTCAGACATCAACCCCTTTCACCAACCGCTCTAAAGGGATACTGCTCCTTTCCGACAGGCGGTTTACAGATCAAAAAGAGGAAACAATCTTCTTTTAAGAATAGCCTCAAACTGAAGAGACTTGGCTTGAACATTACACAATCCAGGCTGGGAATGTTCCAAACATACATAAAAGAACATGAGCACAGAAGATTATTTTAACAGGTCAATCAGAACAAGCTCGGTCAAAAGAACCCTCCCCTCCCCAAATAAAATGAAAAAAATTTAAAAAGAAGGAAAAGAAAAAGACATCCCAAACCTGCTTTAGACTCATCTCAAAGACATCTAGCTTGGCACTATGAAAGAATATAGATTCACTTTCAGAAAAATAGTTTCTAATTCAAAACTTCAGAGTCCAAAAGGCTAGTATATGTTTCATGAGATTTTTAAATAAAAATCAGATATTTTTCAAAAACAGAGCGCTTTGCAACTGACCACTGTGGCTCAAGCAGCTCATATAAAAAGGAGAAACAAAACCACTCTATCAAATAAACAGCAGCCAAAAAAAAAAAAGAAAGAAAAAAAAAAGGAACATATCTGAGGAAAAAATACAAAAAAAGGAAGCAGACAAAAGGAAGGGCGCAAGGAGCTATGCAGAGAGCCCACTGCCCTGGGACAGTGCCCCAGCCAGCCAGCCGCCGTGGGGGCGCGCCCTGTCTCTGAGAACCTGCTCCTGATCCAGTGCACTGCTTATGGATCCCTCCAACACTTCGGCAGCCAAAGGGTGGGTGCGGTTTTGTTCTCTGACTTGCCATTTTGAAATATGCAAAAGCCGTTAATACTTTGACATTTCGGCCACAATCTGTAACCCTGGAAGTGTCTTGGTGTGTCCCTCTCTAGTTAAAATACAACAAACCCTTCGAATGCATAATACGTTTTCTAGAAGAGTACAGTAATACTGAGATAGTTCTCATTATTAAAGGCCACAAAATGGGTTCATCTTTCTATATAACATACCAAGTAACAAACAAATAAAAACGAGGACACTTGGGAATCTAGTTTTTATGACAGGAAGCTAGACTAGGGAATAAACCGCTCCAGGTAAATCCATACAGAATTTAGAGAGGGCTCCCTTGTAAGATGTTTTCAAACATTTTATGAGAAAGTTAGTAGTGACCCTATTCTGCCAT
This sequence comes from Spilogale gracilis, assembly GCA_004023965.1. Taxonomy (NCBI): domain Eukaryota; kingdom Metazoa; phylum Chordata; class Mammalia; order Carnivora; family Mephitidae; genus Spilogale; species Spilogale gracilis. The sequence goes on from PITA01011888.1 coordinate 28,806, forward strand.
CTACAGATTTATTACAATTTAATACTTCCAGTAATAGAGTTCACGCCGAACACCGTACCTGAATTCCACTACAACTCAGGCCCTGAATTCCACTACAACTCGGGCCCTGAATTCCACTACAACTCGGGCCCTGAATTCCACTACAACTCGGGCCCTGAATTCCACTACAGCTGGGGCCCTGAATTCCACTACAACTCCGGTCCTCCTCCTTGCCAGACTCTGGCACACAGGCCATCCACAGACCAGCTCTTTCCCTTCTCTCTTGCGGGGATGTGGCAAACTGCAATACCACTGGCTAGATATTTTTACTTTCTTGGCCTACCCAGAGTCAGTGTCTGTAAACCAGATGGAACACTATATTGGCAGCTGCCAAAGAGACCCAAGAGAAGAGAGAGAAAACACTGACCTCACGCACAGAAATAGAGGAGCATTACTGACACTGCTGAAGTCTTTGTAAAATTCCTGGTGATGGAGCGTTTGTTCAGCAGTGGATTTTCGCTGTGCCTCTGACACCAAGGTGGTGCTCAATTTCAAAAATAAAAATATTTTAAGTGATCCAATCTAAGTTCCACAGTATTCATGGGATCCATATATCCAAGTATCTATAGAATCAACTCGAACACTACTTTAACGGGACTGGCAATGAAGACGTTATTAGAAATTCATAAAGGGTAAGAGCCAGAGCCTCACTCTACTGTAAATCGATGCCCACCACACCATCTTTGAAATCTACAATGCCATCACCAGAGTAATCTCACCAATTCCTCACCTGCAGCAGGAGGATGCTGGCCACTAACTGTTGGTAAATCCAAAGAGCTATCAGACATGACATGCTTAAGATCTCCTCCCACATCAGCCAGTTTCATGTCAAACTGAACAGAGAGAGCATCTTCAGAGTCCTCCTTGCCAACACTGCTGCCACCAATGGAAGGAAGATCCAAGGACTTCACCGAAGCAGAGTCTTCTTTGGTGTGTCTGAAAGCCACTGATTTCTCGCTCAGGGATTTGTCTGAGTTCATGGAAGAAAATTTACTGGAGTGGAAGTCAGCAAAATCATCGTCACTTTTTCCTGAAGGAGTGTTATCTTTCAGTTCCTCAACACCTAGTCCAGATCCTTCCAGAGAAAGTTGTTTGAAGACATCGTATTTGGTAGACGTGGCAGCTGAGCTTTGTCCCATCTTCACTGCACCGCTCGAGGTGCCGGTTAGAGGAGCAGCACTAGCCTCCTCTTTAAGAGCATCATATTTGTCATCGGCCTTTTGCTCAGCTGAAACAGAGCTGTTACTGAAAGCCATAAAATCTGCAAAGTCATCTTGCTCCCCAACAGATGCTGGACTAGAATATTCCCCAAAAAGGTTGAATTCTCCAAAATCATCAGCCAAATTAGACATCTTCGTGGCTACCGACGCTGGCGAGGCTGCGGCAGGCCCTGCTCCCTGTGGTCGTGTGCAAACAGCTTTGGATGCACTAAATGCAGCTGAAAAAGACAAGGGTTTCTCACTGCTGCAGGAAACGGTGGAAAACATGTCTAGATCTGCTAAGTTCAGAGGACTTTTCACTTGTGTTTGTTGTTTCTGTTGCACAGCTCCTGAGGGGAAGGTCGCTGGAAAAGTTTGGTCTTTTGTTGGTGGTTCTAGTGGTGATAGACTATCGGCAGTTTTAAAATCGGTGAAGCCATCGTCAGTGCCTGCAGATCTGAATTCTGCAAAGTTTTCTCCTGAAAGACAAAAACAAACAAAACAAACAAACAAACAAAAAACCAAAAAACACACAGCCAAATAAGTAAGAATGCTGAGCTGAAAACCACATGATGCATAGCATATTAAATTACAAGCATACTTTTAGAGACTTTTCCCTCACTGGCTTGACATTATTTAACCATGCTGTAAACTCTGCCAAAATATCTCTTTGGAAATTACATATCTGTTTCCACACTGAAGGCTAGTGATACCAAAAGAACTACAAATCAAACTGAGAGCACCTAACAGTAGCAGTTTCATTTGTTCATCTAAGTGTGCTATGTCTCCTAGTGCCAGATCCTTCAGCTGGCCCAAAGTGCTACTTGCAGGACTTCTGCTCACTAGCCAGCCAAGCACACAAGGGAAGAAGAAATAAGTGCTAGAAGTTCTTGAAAAGATACATGTTGAAATAATGATCCTTTAAAGATAAAATGCCTTACATGGTGATCAATCAAGGAAGAAATGTCACAGGTTCCCAATGAATTTATTATGACAAATCCTGCATCTAATATTTAGGATGTGAAACATTTTCCTCAACTAGGCACTTTAAGCATTTGTTAGATATCACATGGTCTGGCTCCAGTAAACGGAGGCATTAATCGGAGAAGAACTTTGATGAAAATTTTTGAAAAGGTATCTACTTATTTGCAAAGCATTCTAGCTAAGGACACTTTTTTTTTTTTTTAAGATTTATTTATTTGAGAGAGAGAGAGAAGAAAGCAAGCAAGCGAATGAACGAGTAAGCATGTGTGCTTATGTGAGCATAAGCGGGAGGGGCAGAGAATCTCAAGCCGACTCTGCCCTGAGCAGGGAGTCTGATGCCAGGCTGGATCTCACAATCCCAAGATCACACCCAAGCCTAAACCAAGAGTTGGGCACTTAACTGACGGCAACACTGAGATGACCCCTGCTAAGGACACGTTTTAAAGAGGTTTTTCTATACCTTACAACAAATAAACTGATCTCATGGTGAAAAAAAATCTGAGTACTTGGGCTATTCTCAAAATCAGCCATCCCTCTTTAAAAAAAAAAAAAAAAAAGGGGGCGCCTGGGTGGCTCAGTTGGTTAAGCAACTGCCTTCGGCTCAGGTCTCATGATCCCAGAGACCCGGGATCGAGTCCCACATCGGGCTCCCTGCTCGGCGGGAAGCCTGCTTCTCCCTCTCTCACTCCCCCTGCTTGTGTTCCCTCTCTGGCTATGTTTCTCTCTGTCAAATAAATAAAATCTTTAAAAAAAAAAAAAAATCAGCCATCCCACCATACCAATGAGTGCTTATTCTTATTTATTAGAATTTAAAGGGATTTGAATAAATACCAACTATATTATTAAAAATTTCGAAGGACAGGATTTAAACTTTAAATTGTGCCACTCTGAGGAAGGAGTTACTGAAAACTTTTAACATTTTTTGGAAAAAATAGGTACAATGTATTTCCAATAAAAAGTTAAATAGACTTAATTAAGTAGCTGATAAAAATCAAGACCCAGGATTCTATTTTTTTTTTTTAAGGTTTTTTTTATTTGACAGAATCAGAGAGCAGGAGAGCACTAGCAGTGTAAGTAACAGAGGGAGAGGGAGAAGAAGCGGGCCGCCCGCCAGCAAGGGAGCCTGAGACCATGATTTGAGCCGAAGGCAGTTGCTTAACCAACTGAGCCACCCAGGTGTCCCTAGACCCATGATTTTAAATAGAGTTCCTTTTATTATCAGAGTAACGTTATCACTCATACGTATGAGGTTAGGATGCAGACGATCTCAGTTTTTCTTATGGTATCTGAAGGTCTTCTATAAAATCTACTAGGTTTTACCAAGTAATAAACATCAAGAGATAAACCAAATACAAATACAGCTATGCCAACATCACTTATTTGAAAATATGGGTGCTATTTCTGGAGACTTATAAACTAAAATACAGGCTTTAATTTCTTTGTCCAGTTTTAAAATTCTATTTGCCCCGAAAAATGAGATACAGAAACAGATGACCTATAAAAGTATATTTCAAACCAAAACCTAATTCTTAAAACTATCATTAAAACAGAACAGGCTTTAAATATATTGTGTTTGTAACATGATACATAATTTGACATATCAATCATAAGCATGGAAAAACAATGGAAGCTGATTTAATCAACTGGTCAACACAGAAATCTATTTAATATTAGGAAAATTTTAGAAAGAGAGAAACAGCATTCTAAATTTCTGTATTTTATGTTTTTAAGACATACCACTAATAAAACTAAAGTCAATTTCACAAATTGACGGGAGAAGCAGACATAAAACTTTAAAAAAAAATCACCCTACAATTTTGGATTAGTATATTACTGATAATATTTGTATCCCTTACGTACATGAAAATGTAACAAGCAGCCACTTTTGTCACAGTCTAATTTTTTGATGTGCTGCTTTGAAATATCTGTGAAATTGACAAGTTTTGCTTTGCTATTTTTTAAAAAGAAATCACCACAGCAAACTAAACTTACTGGTGAATTGTAAATGTTTCCATTAGAAATGTAAGCTGGGTGAAAGGGTCCAAAAAGAAATAAAAATGAGTGGGTTTACAAGTTCAGAAACAAAGGGAACTTGGGGCAAATAAATTAGTTGCAGTCACTGGAAGTTTGCATATCAGGGGGTACATGAATCCTCTGAATCCTCATAAATACCCCTCTCTACTTGTCACATTTGGGGCCCTAAAAACGTTTCAAAAGAGGTCACTTGTTGCTAAAATTTAGGTAAGAAGGGTCACCTCTTCATATATTTTCCTCATCTCCCTAAATTTATGGGGCAGGGGTAGGGGTAGGAAAAAAGGAAATAACATTAATCTCTGTCACTTAGTAACCTATATAACCCACAGTTCTGAACACAATACTACATGATTTTTCATAAACTCTAAGACACTAACATACTTGATGCATTCATGCCAATGTATTTTTATTTTATTTATTTATTTATTTTTTAAAAGATTTTATTTATCTGACAGAGAGAAACACAGCCAGAGAGGGAACACAAGCAGGGGGAGTGAGAGAGGGAGAAGCAGGCTTCCTGCGGAGCAGGGAGCCCGACGTGGGACTCGATCCCGGGTCTCCAGGATCATGACCTGAGCCGAAGGCAGTCGCTTAACCAACTGAGCCACCCAGGTGCCCCGCCAATGTATTTTTAATGAGAAGAAAATAAAATAAATTCTCCCTAAAATAAACAAAGGATTGGCCCCTCTACCTGGAACTCTTTAACGTAAAGTTCAGGCAGGAATGAAAGCAAGCCAACAAACAAGGCGACAACAATACGGGACTCTGTTACTACAGTACTGTAAGAGCAGCACGGAGGTACTGCTTCCATTTTGATGGCACCACTGTCACATTACCCATGATATGATCATTAATACCACCCTATGAAAAGAACTATGATATTAAACCATGTTCTTTACTTCAAACTCGCCTTGGTCCAGGAGGTAGGTGAGGAAAGCACTGCTGGGAGTCAAACCCAACTAACAAGCCAAAAGTTCCTCTAGGGTTCTGTGGGGGGGATTTTTGTTGTTGTTGTTTTTTCAAGATTTATTTATTTATTATTTTAGAGAAAGAAAGCATGTGAGTGAGCAGGGGGAGGGGTAGAGGGAGACAGAATCTTGAAGCAGACTCCCTGCTAAGCGTAACCCCAGGACGGAGATCATGACCTGAGCTGAAATCAAGAGTTGGCCCTCAACAGACTGAACCACCCGGGTGCCCCCAGTTCCTCTACGGTTTATCTTTGTACTCCTAGTGCCGAACACAGGCACTGAGGAAAAAAGATACTACATCCTAAAGGCTTGAATGAAATAAGGAAACACTTCTGGAACCTAACAGCTATAAAGGATTGAATATTTTTAGAATTGGTGGGTTTTTCCTTTTAGAGATATTTAAATCGTACACTTGAAAATTTTTTTTTAAAGATTTATTTTTGCAACACAGAGACAGAGTGCACACAAATGGGAACAGCAGAGGGAGAAGGAGAAGCAGGCTCCCTGACGAGCAGGGAGACATCATGATGTAGGACTTCATCCCAGGACCCTGGGATCATGACATGGGCCAAAGACAGACACCTAACCAACTGAGCCACACAGGCGCCCTAAGCAGTACACTTTTTCCTTGAACTTTCACACATACATTATCTTTCCTATAATCTCCTCTCACCTCCTTCTTCTCCTACTCCCACCCTCTTGCACAGAAGGGTGAGAACAAATGATTATCAAAAGATGTTCTGAATTTGAACACTCAATACACAAAGGTAGAATATGGCACTGTACTCAGGAAGAAATCCTCTGGAGAGTATACAAATATCACAGCATGTGCAGTTGAACTTTGAAGGACATGATGTGACCTATGGATTATTTAAACCCTACACATCAGGTTAAGATTTAACCACAAACATAACTTCCAGTCTTTATACATATGGCTCTCAAACTTTCATTCTATATTATCATCTACTCTCTTTAAGCCCTTCTATAAATCCCTCTTATTAAATGATAGCCAATTTTGAAAATCTTGAAAAGACTGGTTGCTACCTTTTGCATAGTTCACAGACTGCCAACAGTTCAAGTTCTTGTTAAACATTAAAATAACTGAGATCAATCACAGCCCTCCATTTGATACAGAAGTCTAACTTGGCTTGAAGGCTTCCAGTGAAAGAGAACACACTAGTTTCAAAAGAATTGCCTCAATTTTGGATTTGCCCTTAATTTTAGAAATTTAGTAATTTTCAACAGCTGAACCACACTTTGTTTCCTTATAATTTCCAGAGGCACAAAGCCAAAAAACCCCTCATACACACTATAATATTAAGACATGTTCAGAGGTATCAGTGAAAGAATCATCAAAAATACCTTTTATTAAAAACTGAGGGGTGCCTGGCTGGTTTAGTCAGAGGAACATGTGACTCTTGATGTTGGGGTCATGAGTTTGAGCCCCACGTTGGGTGCAGAGATTACTTAAATCAAATTTTTTAAAAATTGAAGTAATTTATCCATTTAAGAAATCAAAAACTTACCTGAAGATTTACTCTCTGCTGTCTGTTCGAGTTCTCTGAAAGCACTGTATTTATCACCAGGCTCTATGGTAAAAAGACAGAAAGTCCATTAAGTTTAGAAACCTTGAGATTAAAACTCAAGGAACTAAGTAAGGCAGACTGGGTTACCCATATAGACTTGACACATGGTGTAGGCATTTTATACATTTCTCACAAAAGGTCACCACTAAAAAGGTATACATTCATAGGTTTATGAACTGACAATGTGCTTTTACCTCCAAATGGAACAGTATTTTCAGAAGACTTGTCAGCAGCAATTCCTTTAAACACAGCGTATTTATCCATCGAAGCTGATGCTTTGGCTCCAGGAAGTGGCATCAACAAAGAGGGGGCACTATGAGGGAAAATGAAATATCTCTTAATGACTAGAACACTGACTCCTTCCCTTATCATCAAACAAAAGCTTAGAATTAAAATGGCAAACAGGTACCTGGTTAAAATTCATGGCTCCCTGCTTTAAAAGAAAACTATTTATATTCATCACAGAGGAGAAAAAACACTTTTTCTTTTTTTTTTTCTTTCTTTCTTTCTTTTTTTTTTTTTTAAAGATTTTATTTATTTGACAGAGAGAAACACAGCCAGAGAGGGAACACAAGCAGGGGGAGTGAGAGAGGGAGAAGCAGCTTCCTGCTGAGCAGGGAGCCCGATGTGGGACTTGACCTCCGGGATCATGACCTGAGCCGAAGGCAGTCGCTTAACCAACTGAGCCACCCAGGCGCCCCCACTTTTTCTTTTTAAAACATCCTTTTTCTTGGAAAAATATACTGACACACCACCCACAGGATAATTCTTTGTTTGATTATCTGAAGAGGGGTCCGACCCACACTGACCATCTAATTATCTCTGTGAGCCACAAAAACAGCTGGAATGGCACTGGGAATAGATTCTCATAGAACGATGACCTCCTAGAATTTTAACTTAAGGTCCATAAAATTGCAAAAGTGAACTGTTCCAAATATGTACACCCAATATTTTAGAGTAAATTCTGTTAACCTTAATATAAGTTATTCTTTGAAACGGGTTCAGAATGCAGAGGTAGAATAGTTACGTTAAACATCTATTTATGAAATGTTGCTCAAGACAAGATGTAAATGGTTCTTATCTGATCTTATTGCATTGCTTCTTGGCAGAAGTTCACACATCTGATAAGCAGCAGCAGAGTTAATACAATTTACATTTTTACAAGGATCACAACAGCGGTTCCAGAAGCTATCTTTGTAGCAAAACAACAATCACTTCAAAATTAGATAAAGATACTTTCCTGTGGACATACTTCTTGCTGGATGGGAAAATAGTGTAATGAGTAGTATCTGTGTGGGTAATTCTTGGATGGCTTAAACACAAACCATAAAAGCACTGCCTTTTTTTTTTTTTCCTTATCACACCCAGGCAGCTCCCTGGAAGAACAACTTTACATATGAATGACTACATTCCACCACTAGTTTGTGTCATTCAATACCACACACACAAGTTATATAAATGGATTTCTATTGAGTTCTTTGCCCTAAAGCAAAAATCTTTCCACAGTCATTTAAATCGTCTTATCAGTGGCCTACAAGCAAGGCAAAAAACCCAGCTCCTGCACCGGCATGCTAATGGCGGTCCACAGTGCTAGAGCACTCTGCTCTATCAAATATTATAATTTCACATCACTACCAAACAGCTGAGATGCATTTGATCTTGACAAACAGGTTATCATCTATACGTTATAGGTGGAGTTTTTAAAGCTCCATAAGCAATTAAACCTCACTGAACAGCATGTTACATATAAATAAAAGTAATTAATGTTGGGGGGGGGATCAAAGTTGAACAACCTATTTGTTTTTCATGAACTGCCAACTTCAGCTACGGTCTTGTAAATCCCACTGGTAAAATCTACTAAATGTGACATATAATTGATTTTCATTAATTTTAAAATTATTTTCGGGATTGGAAAAAAAATAGAGGACCTTCAAGGTAATGAAATACTGATTGAAGTCAGTAAAATAAAATTGCACTCCAAAAAAAAAAAGCTGATGCAGACTGTAATTTTATGCATATTACAAATGAATAATTCATTCTAGTTCTCTGAAATTATTGAAAAAAACACACTGTAATCACCATGACAGTGTGTAGGCCAGTTATATAAAGTACTTATCTATTCCAAATGTGAAAACTGTTATTTCTACTCTTTAATACTAGTGAAAGATACTCAGTGAGAGTGGCACATTGTTTTAAAATTGAAGAACCTGCATTCTGTTGAAACATAAGACTTAAGAGAATGTGGCCACCAAAAATAGTATCTTGCTTTTTCTTCAATGTGTCCATTTGTTTTTACAATCACTCCGTGTGGCCATGGAAACTTACTCAAGGCAAAAGGGCCCACAGCAACCACCTGGCTGAATACAGACAGGCCTGTCAGGTTACTTGGCTCAAAACACCCACAGGCCCTAACGGACCAATGAGCTACTTGGCATCATCACCAAATAGGGAAAATTCCATCTGTGGCCTTACTTCCCCATCTTCCCCTTTGAAAACGGCCCCCACCCACTGCCCGGTGGCAGATGGTCTCTCCTTTGCAGTCCAGCCGCTACTTCCTTGCAGTGTATTCAACAAACCTATTTCCTTTGTTCTGCCTGGGGTGAATCCTTCTACCTACCCCTCCCCCCCACCAGCCATCACCGGACCACTGTCCCACATTTGGCAACCCCCCCCATCTGATCAGACAGACACCACACTAAATAATGCCATTTAGAAAGTAAAATGAAGCTAAGCAGCTCAAAACCCCTACACCTTAATCCTTTTTGAACTATTTTATCATCGGTACCCCATGTCTGCAGTGTTTATTGTTCCAAGCTCCCCAGTGCCTGGCTCACAGTTGAGTATTTTGTGAATGGATAAATGAATGACACTGCTGACTTCCAGATCCCCTTTCTTTTTCTTTTTTCTTTTTTTTTTTTTAAAGATTTTATTTATTTATTTGACAGAGAAACACAGCCAGAGAGGGAACACAAGCAGGGGGGCTGAGAGAGGGAGAAGCCCGACGTGGGACTCAATCCTGGGTCTCCGGGACCATGACCTGAGCCGAAAGCGGTCGCTTAACCAACTGAGCCACCCAGGCGCTCCCCAGATCCCCTTTCATGCTGACTCATGGGCTATTTCTCCACTGACAGCCAGTTTGACACCAACTTCTGACCAACTTCTCAAACGCACAGCTTTCAGTGCCTGACTCTAAACCCAGAGTATTCTCATCATCTCACCACAGGATTATTATTGCAGCTGAATCTATGCCACACCGTAGCCAGGATCACTTTCCTCGGGCCACTTCTTATCTCTACAATGTTTTACAAGTTATGTCACAAATCATAAGCCATCCCATATTGGTAATGCCCTCAACTAATGAGATTTTTTTTTTCCCAGAATAAACAACAGTCTCCACTCCAGCCTACTTCTAACACCTTGCTTGGCTTTTTATCTTCTCGGACAAATAACGCCCATTTTTTGCTTAAAAGTACTGCCGAAGGGGCAGTTGGGTAGTTCAGTTGGTTGAGTCTGAGTCTTGCTCTCAGCTCAGGTCTTGATCTCAGGGTCGTGAGTTCAAGTCCTGTAATGGAAAAATGCTGCCTGAGGCAGTCTCACCTAGCCTTAGCCATTTATATCATCATTTAACAAATATCCCTTTAAAATAAATTCATAATATGGAATACAGAGCATAAACTAGGGAATTCATTATACATGTACACACACACACAAAGACTGAAGGACCAATTCTAAGAGAATTTTATCAGATACTATAAATAGCCAATAAAACTAAGCTTCTTTATAGAAGGGACTGCATTTTCTGCTTTTGTAGTTCTAGTGCCTACCCCAATGTCTGGCATATAGCAGATGGTAAGTAAATGTTTTTCAATGAGTAAATAAAACAATGAGTGTGGATTCTTAGGCACAAGCAAAATGTTTTCATGTAAGCATGGAAGTGATCAAGTTAGAACTGAATAAAAAAGTCTACAAAGTATGGCTGTGTATGAAAGTAAACTATTATGTGGACATAATACCACACAAGATTGCTAATATCCCATATATCTTGGATCTGGCCACCATCTTAAAGCTTTCTATGCCCAAACTTCAATTTCACTCACTGAGAATCCCCCACCCCAGAGGAGTAAACCACTAATTTGATGAATTTGGTTTATAACCTGCATACTGCAACACATTCATTCAATAATCCTTTATTAATTACACAATATGGCTAAGTACTACAAATATGGCCATGAAAGACTCTCTTCAGGTACGAAAGCCTAGCAAGGGAAGCAGGTGAACCGGTAATCAGGGCGCAAGTACCTATGAGGCACCAGGGCAGTAAAGAGGGAAGGGCCCTCATCTGAGGTGGCGATTGATACGGATAACATTTCTTATGTTAAACGGATTTTTGAAATAAATTAGAACGAACTCTAGAGAGAATTTCAGATTCAAGAAGGGAAAAGGTCAGAAGCCTGAAAGAGCAGCATCAGTGCGGCGTGGTTCAGCCAGGGCTGGAGCGTAAACTGTGGGGGAAGGGCAACGTCGAGAGAACAGGCAGGGGCTAGGGCACAGCCTTTTTCCTTTTTCCACGCCAAGCCGAAGTGACAGAGTTGGTGGCGGAAAAGGAGAGAGTAGGGAGCCAAAAATAAAGGACGTGTTTCTGATTTGGTGACTGGATATGGTGACATGACTCACCAAGGAAGGGAACAGTGATTTAACAAATTTTTATTTAGCTCTGAGTAGGAAAACACTGAATCTAATTTTATGCAGGTAACTGAAGATGCCCTGGGTCATTCAGGTATGTTCTAGATAGTAGAACATATACATTTTGTTTGAAGGAAGAGATGGGAGAAAGAAGTATTTATTATGTGTCTGTCGTTAACATGTGTGTGCCAGTGTAGCAGGCTTGAAAACCCCTGTATTTTATAGTCCCGCCCTTCAAATGTTTCTCCTCTGTGTCACTCATGGTTGCCTGACATATTCTTAAAATCAGCATAATAATTCTTCTCTAATTTGTTAATTTTTTAAAAAGATTTTATTTATTTATTTGACAGAGAGAGACACACCTAGAACACAAGCAGGGGGAGTAGGAGAGGGAGAAGCAGGCTTCCCGCTGAGCAGGGTGCCTGATGCAGGGCTTGATTCCAGGACCCCGGGATCATGACCAGAGCCAAAGGCAGATGCTTAACAACTGAGCCACCCAGTCACCCGTCTTTTCCTAATTTGTAATTACCTACAAAGCCTATCCCTTGGTTCTTGTTATAGCGTATATGCAGGAAGCATCAAGAGATAATCAAGTGGTTAAAATGAAAAAGATGAATGATATTGCACAAAGAGGAACATAAGAGAAATGGTATATGTACCCTGACAAAAACAAGTTTCAAAAATAACCAAAGAAATTCCTCTTGCTTGCTCAAAATCTGGTATGTTCCACTCTGTGGAAGAAGTACTATCTAAAAAAAAATTTTTTTAAAGATTTTATTTATTTGAGAGAGAAAGAACAAGGGGGAGGAGGGGCAGAGAGAGAGAGGCAGACATCCTGCTAAGCAGGGAGCCCAACACCATCCAGGCACCCCTAAAAACTTTTTTAAAATGATGGAATGGTGTAGGCAACATACTGAGTCAGTTACTATAATCTATTTTTTTTTTTAAAGATTTTATTTATTTGACAGAGAGAAACACAGCCAGAGAAGGAACATAAGCAGGGGGAGTGAGAGAGGGAGAAGCAGGGCTTCCCGCCCAGCAGGGAGCCTGACATGGGACTCAATCCCGGGTTCCGGGATCATGACTTGAGCCGAAGGCAGTCGCTTAACCAACTGAGCCACCCAGGTGCCCCAGTTACTATAATCTAAAAGTGAAGCTAGTACATAAGACATCAGAGAAATAGTCATGCAACTGTATGTGCAAACAAATCAACAGAAATCTGAAGGCCTAAAAAGTCACTGATCTCAACTAAACATAAGGGAGACATGAATAAATAACCACATTTAGATTTCTGAATTATTATTTCTGTGGAAAATCAACAGTATGTTATACTGCAAAAATATTGTATTAACTTCCCCTGTCTAAAAAGCTTTTCAAGAGCCCAAGCGTGCTTCTGGTACAAGAACATGAAGTCATCACCATACAGGCACACTCAGCTATAATCAGGTTTATAGCACAGGCAAAGAAAAAAACACTGGGAGGAAATGGCAGTGCTAGTTTTAGGTGGATAACGGGGAGGAAAGTTTCAAGGGTAAAATAATAAAAAGAGAATAATCAAGGAAAGCATGAGAGTAAGAAGTCTTAATTTTCTCTGGCTTCTTACTACAGATGCCTCTTTCTCCATCATTAAACACAATGTTAACTATATTCAATCCTTTTCTACCTGTTTCCATGCTGGGAATTACTTGTTTTTGAAGAAGCAGGCAACTCTTGGAAATCACTGAATGAGTCATCAAGGGATCCTGATTTAGAAGCATCTTGAAAATCCTGGAAGTCATCTTCTTCTGATTTTACCACCTAGGTTTATAGAAGACATTTAAATAGAGAGCTAATTGATAAAAGAGTAAATAACAAATTTACAACTCTCAAACTCAAAAACTACCTTTTAAATCTTCCAGTTTAGGTACATAAATTAGGTAGGCATGACTATCCAATTTTAGAAGAATATACTTTAGATATAACACCAACTCAAGTATCTAAAGCAAGAATCTGTCTTGTTTTTTCTGGAGGGGAGTAGAGAGATAGAATCTTAAGCAGATTTCACCCCCAGTGTGGAACCCAACGCATGGCTCCATCTCACCACCCTGAGATCATAAACTGAACCAAATCGAGTCAGAAGCTTAACCGACTAAGCCACCCAGGTGCCTCTGTTTTGTATTTTTAGATACTCTCTTGTACAAATAGTAAAAGACTAGTTTAAAGAACTAATCTACACAATTTTAAAACAGCTTAATCACATTTATTACTGAGAACCTGCTATCTTTCAAAAAATTTTATACATGATGTAAATTACAAAAGTGCCACAAGCTTTTATAATCCATTAGCATATGTATAAAGTCAACAATGAACACTGACTCGTAATCACATGCTCTGAAAGTACTGTGAACACTTCATTTGTTTTATAGACAAATGAGCTTATACTATGTTGTTCCACACTTAAAAAAAAAAGATGTAATTATAAATACAACACAGACATCTTTTCCATGTCGTACATGTAGTAGTTCATTCATTTTCATGATCAAATAGTTTACCACTATATGGGTGAAGCAAAATTGATTTAACCTTCCTTCTTCTGAGGGACATTTAGCTATTTCTAATTTTTTACTCTAACAAACAATGCTATAACAAATATCCTTGCATATTTTTCTTAATCTGAATTACTATTTCTATGGGATAGATTGCTAATAGTGTGACTGCTAAGTCAGAATATACAGACATTTAGAATTTGGGTAGCTATTGTCAAACCTGCCTTCCAAGAAGGCTGTACGAGCAAACCATTTTCCCTGACACTACTATGTTTTCTAAACTTTTTGTTAATCTGAGAAGTGAAAAATAAATGGAAACATTTTAATTTCAGGTTTAGTAGCTTTTCCAAAAGACACAGTCTAGGAATTTAGTTAACCTCATTAAGCTTGACGTTTAAAATGTATATACTATAAAGAACTGTATAAACTTTTAGCCAAAATTCAAATCTCTTAAGGCATAAGACATTTCTTCATTTTATTTTTAAATAATGAGATTAAATTTTGTATTGTTTTACTACTTTTAAATTTTGTACTGTTTTAACAGTAGTAAAATAATACAAAATTTAATAATAATTTTCACCTCTAGTGCACATGATAATACAACAATCTTGTCTACATCCTTGGGAAAAAAGCTGCCTAGATTCACGTTCAGGTATTATTTGGAATATACACAGCTTCTTCACTTACCTGATTCGCAGGGTAAGGCGGCATGAAGCCACTGGAAGCCTGGGCTGCAGCTCCCCCAACTGGTCCAACAAGGTTAATGCCCATGACCGGCTGTCCGAGGTTGAGAGGTATGGAGCCTGCAGGGCCTGAAGACATCCCAGTTGGCTGACTAACCACAGTAGGCAAAGTCATAGGAAAGCCACTTAAAGTTGGAATAGGAGCGGCTGGAAATTGGTTTAAAGCATCAGGATTCATGGCAGGAACACCCCTCTATACAGAATAGAAGGAAAATGCAAACATTTTAGGGAATTGCAAACTATAATCTAAATCCAGCAAAGGCAGACCTAAATGTAAAATCTGTAGTCCTGATAGCTTTCCACCCTGAGTCCCAAAACTCATGAATCTGATACAAGAAAATAACTTACAAGGTTCATGTAAACCTAGTATCAGGCAAAGAAATGGTTAACACAGCTCAATGGCAACATCCTACTCTTTGACATGCTCGGTTAATTCATTATAATCAAATCATTTTAAATGAATTTCGTGTTAGGAGAAAAACTGCCACCAGACCAAGAATACTTTATATCTAATGAATTTTAAACAAGGGCTTCAAAAACAGGAAGAGTGATTTCATCTGTCACTGAATAACTTTCAAGTTCAGAAAGGATACAGTTAGGTCAGAGAATGTTAATATACCAAACAGTCTTTAAAGAAAGGAATATTTTGCTAGTATCTGCATCATATAAAACTGTACATTTTTGAAGTACTGTATCCCAAAAATTATCTAAATTTTAACGTACAAGGAGTTCTACATGGTTGCAGTCAATAGGATTTACACTGAAAAGTTATTTGAGCTAACTTAAGAAACAATGTCTACCTGTGTTACTGCTATCATGGCGAGAACAGTATAAAGTTCTTCTTTGGTAAGTTTGCCAGGTGTAGTTCG
This sequence comes from Spilogale gracilis, assembly GCA_004023965.1. Classification (NCBI taxonomy): domain Eukaryota; kingdom Metazoa; phylum Chordata; class Mammalia; order Carnivora; family Mephitidae; genus Spilogale; species Spilogale gracilis. The sequence continues at coordinate 44,436 of PITA01011888.1, forward strand.
ATTAGCTAAGGCCCATATCTGTCCAAGAGTTTCCCTGGGAAGTCCAGATGACATGAGAATGGGATAAAGTTTAGCAGTATCTATTCCAGTTGGAGTCACTGTGATTTCTAAAATTTTCTTATAGGCATCTGTCAAAGGAAAGACCAGATTACAAATGTAAATGTAGTAAAAGTGATTGTTTCCTGTCGTTGTCATTGTTGCTTACACAAGAATAATCTTAAGTCGAACTGCTTTAATAGAACTGAAGCCATGTCAGGGTTTGAATTGCTGTAAAGAATATTCAAGTGGAAATATCTGGTATACACACACAGTCTGTAGCTTAGAAGTTGGAACTTGGTCCTAAAGATGAAGATTTGGGGCTAAAGGTCAGAGAAAGTCTTAGAATTCAGGAGAAGACAGTAACAGTACTATGATGGAGGTGGTATAAAAAGACACTTTGCACTTTAAAGAGGGAAGCTGTAGAGTAATAATGATGGGAATTGTTTGAATATAGCTGTGGGGAGGCGAGAACTGTACCACCACCACCTGTCTCCTCCCCCAGGGAATTAGAGGCTATGAGCAAAAATAGCACTGGGTAAGGTGCTGTGGGAATAGAGCCTTCAGAAAAAGCAACTTTTAGTCATGTTGACAGAAGAGAATACATGTTTGAAAAAAAAGGGACTGCTGAGGAGTTTTTCCACAATCAAATGGGGTTTCCAAAGAACAAACTGGGAAAGGCTCTTAGAGATGAGGTTGTCCTATAAAATAGAGGATGCTAAGATCACATAGGACATACTTTTATACTAAACAGTTATTTACTATTTATCTGAAATTCAAAATAGAATGGATGTGATATATGATTATTGGCTAAATCTGGCAGTGTTAGTTAGAGGAGTTTTGGAGGTGACAGTGGGTAGGGCTAAGGCAGACAGAAAAAAAATGTTTAAAGCAAAAAATTTACATCCCGGATTTAAATATGGATTATAGCTTAGTAGGCTGGCTATAAAAACACATATTTTGGCTAGGAAATTATGTGTGCATGTAGGTTTGGAAGGAGGGAGAAAGAAATACAAGCTGGCACAAAATGAAAGAAACTCCAAAATATCCAAAAACCCGGATCTGGATTCTGTTTGTTTGTTTGTTTGGCTTGAAGACAAAGAGGAAGAAGATGCAAATTGTCTAATGGGCACTTGGAAGAAAACCTACTTTTATGTACAACTAGAGTCCCACAGGATTTGGGGAAATTAGCCTTTCAATTGGTGAGTATAGGATTATGATGAAAAGTAGACGTTACTGGTTTTTCCCAAAAAAGAAGTTCAGCTAGTTTTCCAGGGACTGGCAAAATAGAGCAAACCGAACATGTCACACTATATTAAGACTGATGAACACATGCTGCTATAATAGTCATTACCCTGGGCGCATGAGCCGTGGCTCAATAGTTATTTCCTGATATCAACTGAATACGACCACAATACATGCACCTAAGGGATTTGTTTTCTTGCTCAGCAGTAGTAATATACATAAAGTAAAAAGTAAACACCACCTTCCAATGTCAAAAAAGATGCCACTTGGCCTTTTATTTCACATTTCTTTGTAAAGATTTTTTATTAAAAAAAAAGGGTTTTTTTGGTTTTTTTTTAAGATTTTATTTATTTATTTGACAGAGACACAGTGAGAGAGGGAAACAAGCAAGGGGGAGTGGGAGAGGGAGAAGTAGGCTACCCGCTGAGCAGGGAGCCCGATGTGGGGCTCGATCCCAGAACCTTGGGATCATGACCTGAGGCAAAGACAGACACCCAAGGAGGTGGCATCTGAGACACCAGATGCCCCTGAAAAAATATTTTTTCTTTATTTATTGGACACAGAGAGACACAGTGAGAAGGGGAACACAAGAAGGGGGAGTGGGAGAGGGAGAAGCAGGCTACCCGCTGAGCAGGGAGCCTGATGCGGGGCTTGATCCCAGGACCCTGGGATCATGATCTGAGCCAAAGGCCGATGCCTGACAACTAAGCCACCCAAGTGCCCCTTCATATAATATTATATGATAATTCAAAGACAAAATGTATTTTAAAATATAAAAATTAGTCACCACGAGTTCAGAAAATTACATTAAATGTATTCGTACTACTCTTTTTTTTTCCTTAAGATTTTATATATTTATTTGAGAGAGCAAGAGAGCACAAGCGGGGGGAGCAACAGAGGAACGAGAGAAGCAGCCTCCCCACTGCGAACAGAGTCTGACATGGGCTCTATCCCAGCACACCTAAGCCTAAGGCAGACGCTTAATCAACTGAGCCAGCCAGGCACCCGTGTTAGTACTATTCTTGAGAGGTTATTAATAATCTATGAAATGACAATATCTTTTAAAGCATGATAAATCTAAGCAAAGCTTTTAGATATAAAATTCTATGATCCTCAATAAAACAGTAAAGCAAAACATTTCTCCCACACTTGTATAACTATATCACATGTAAGGCTATCTTAAACATCAGGTCTTTTAAATGTTCTACTTTATCAGAAAAAAATAAGCAAGAAAAAAGCGAAAATTTCTTCTGTATATTTTGTAAACACAACAGTAAACATTCACAACTCTGTTTTCAACACTCAAAGTGAAATATCTAGAAGGGAATCCTAGACAAAGCAGCGTTTTTACCTGGAACCAAACTCTCATTGTAAATCCAAGGAGGCATTCTGGGCTGAACAGGATCCTGTGAGGGAAATACTCCCACACCTAGGAGATAAGAAACATTATTTAACGTGCGTAACGGTCCATGCAGAAGATGGGGAAATTGCACTGAGTCACCCTTTTGCACTGAGTCACCCTTTTTTAAAGAAGAGCGCTGGCTGAAGATACTAAAAAGTCACCAATACGATTAAAAGATTTGGTTTCTAAACAACTCTTGTACATTAACTATGTCCTTTAGAGCAAAAAAAAAAACAAAACCCTAAGATGCACCAAATCAATATTCTGAGTCATATGAGGCTTGCACCATTTCACACGTATTACAATTAAAGGAGAAAACATGAGAGCTGGTAGTTTAAAAATTACACACGTGAAAAAAAAGGAATTGCTCAGGCTTTCCTTGCCACTTTTAATAATACTTCTTTGCAAAGTCTGATTTTTTTTTTTAACCTGAATATGACACTGCTGCCTTTGATGTACAGGATTTTTTATTTTTACTTTGTTCAGAAAAATCCTCCAAAAGTCTGTCTCTGCAGCCACGCAAATTCTAATTCATCTCTGCAAGCTGAGTTGATAAAAACTTGGCTCTTTTAGGCAGCCGTGTGTATGATTTATTTCAGAGAAGCAAAACTATTTCTCATTGGTGACTTTTCCAGTTAAATTTTAACTTTCAACCCCTATGGAAGAAGAGAAAGTGTAAGATGGGAAAAAGAGTTTTTATAAAATAAAAGGAAAAGAAATTTAAAATGAGGAAGGATTCTGATTTTAAAAAACTGGTTATCATAGAATTTTTGAAAGGAGTAACTATGCTGAAAGAATTCAGAGCAAAATTGTAGGGGTTAATTGGAGGAGGGAATGCATTAAAAATATTTAAAGCAAAATACTGATTAGCAGAATCAAGCAGCATTTATTTGAAGATTAATGCTTAAGGTGTTAGCATTTGAGCAACATTTGGTTAAATAAACTTTTTGCTGAATATTGCATGAGCTCACCACTCTCTTCAACGGACAGGTTTTGGTCTGAAGTCTTTTCTGCCTCTGAAGTGGTGGTACCACTTACACGTCCATCTACAGCACCCCCGTTTTTGGTCGTTAAACTGGGATGGTTCTTACTGGAACCTGGGCCTAGGGCTTTGTGCCCAACTTCAGAGGTATTTATTTTAATTTGTTCCTGCCCAGACGTACTTATATCACAAGATACTAGAAGCTTCTCCTCCAAGGAAGAGCCTAAACAAACAGCATGAAGGGTTATTTGTAGATACTTACAGATTTCTAATTTTTTTCCAATCACCCATTTCCATCCCCAGATTCTCAAGGGTAGGCCCTGCCACACATAATAGGAATTCTGAAATAATCCAATCACTACACACTTGTATACACCTGAAAGACTAGAGGTTTTAGAGAACTTAAACATCATTACCTACTTTCGTTCTCAAGAATTCTATGAGCCAGGAGATAGAATGGTATAGTGGGAGGGGCACTACCTTAGAAATCTGGCAACCTACACAAGATAGAGACTCTTCTACTCACTACTGGGGAGGCCCCTGGCCAGGCATACCCCCTGGGTATGTTTCTACATCTGCCGACTGAGGAAGTTTGGACTAAATACATGTCTGCTAGGATCTATGTCTCAAAAATGAAGATATAACTGTCCCCACTCCCATCTTTTCACAAGTGCTAAACTAAGGTACAGTTTAAAGATCTAAGGACACACTGACAATAAACAGAGAACCTGGGCTTTTGACCCCCCCCACCAAGTGCTCTACCCCTGAATTTAAATAGAGCACCTTCTAAAGTAGCTTTTCTTGATTCATTACCCTGAACAAAATATTGGTGATTTTCTCAAATAAGGGTACTCTGTAGAAATAAGTTTGTTTTTAAAGTTCAAAGGTGGTCTAAATAGTTCCTAATTATTTTAAATCATTTTTCTGGAATGTGAGGCCCCCAGAATTAAAACATCTAGATTCTTTTTTAGTGAACTTCAATAGTAGTCATATATTCTAGTACATGTTTCTTTATTAACAACAGTGTATTATTTTACCTATATAAGAGAAATAAATTATCCAAGATTATCTTACGAATGCGTTCATTAATATTCTAGAAGTTACCTGCTTTCTGCACATTGTATGAGGCTGCAGCAGTAGAGAAAGAAGGAATTTGCCCAGGGACACCATGTAAGGCAAAAGACACTGGAATCTGACCTGGAGGGAGAGGCTGTGCTCCAGCCTTCTGTGTATGCAACTGGCCAAGTGGGGTGGTGGGATGGAAAGACTGAAAAGGCTGGGAAGCGGAAGAAGGACCACATGTGGGCACTTCAACAGGCCCCTGCATAAAGTCACTGAATTCTTCTTCATCAAGAAAGGCAGATGATGGGGAGACAGTTTTAGTAGAATGAGATGATATGGGATAATCTGCAAAATGGAAAATGGCAATGAAACATACGGAAATGAAAATCAACAAGGAAAAAAGAAATTAAGATGTAGTACAATTCCAAAAGAATATACTGAAACATGAAGAGCAGAGGTGAACAAGAATAGGCAATGAGAGTTAAATGGAATTATTAAATGAATGAAAAACACTTTGATGTCTATTTACAATCTTTTTTCAAAAGGCAGTTTTATAGGTATTTTACATTTTGTTCAAAGACAAAAAAATTTAAACTCTAAATTTCCTTCTTTTATTAAGTTCATACCAGTTTTGTCCCCAAGACCACGAACGATTTATATCAAAGTGGCGACTACTTTTGACAACCAAGTCATCTGTTTGGATAATATCCTCTCAAAACAGTATCTACCACGTATTAGAAAACCTACCTCCATGCTGCTGAATACATTTTGGACAGATATGCACTCTGATGATTAAATTTCATTATGCCAATTAGAAACAAAGCATGATACATACTTGTCATTTTAAAGATATCATGCCTAACCCATACACTTTGTATGCATAGTTCACATCAGTGAAGTTACCACTTGAGGAATGAAAATTATGAAAGAACATTTTAAACAAAATACCAAGGTGATACTGTAAAAAACATCAAAATTGGGACACCATAAAGTGCTAAGTCAAACAATTCAACAGTCAATTTAAGAAAATAAACCGTGACTGAGGACTATGTTTAAAAGATCTTTGGCTCTAAAGTCTATAAACATCACTGTAGCTCTTTACTGTTAAATGTGAGATTTACTTATGTAATAAGCCTTCTCTACAGGGACTTCATTTGATAATACTGTTTTTGCTTCTTCACATTCTTTTTTCAAAATACACAAAACTTATTTTAAATAAATCAACTTTTTAAAAAAATATTTTATTTATTTGACAGAGAGAAACACAGCCAGAGAGGGAACACAAGCAGAGGGAGTGAGAGAGGGAGAAGCAGGCCTCCCGCCAAGCAGGGAGCCCGATGTGAGACTCGATCCCCGGTCTCCGGGATCATGACCTGAGCTGAAGGCAGTCGCTTAACCAACTGAGCCACTCAGGCGCCCCAATAAATCAACTTTTAAACACTAGAGTTACACACAGACACACAGATGAAGGCAACATCATTCCTGACTATCTCCATCTCTGCCCCTCCATCATCCGCAACCAGCTTCAAACTGGACCATGTGCCTCTCAATTTGCCTTTTTTGTTGTTGTTGAGATGGGGCTAACACATATTATATAGCTTCAGGTGTACAACACAGTGATTCGATAATAGCATATACACTGTGAGATGACCACAATAAGTCTAATTATCATTTGTGACCATACAAAGTTACAAAAAGACTTTTTTTTTCCCTTAGGGAGAACTTTAAGCCAACTTTCAAATATGCACTACAAAATTACTGACTATAGTCCTCATGCTGTACATTACAACCCCATGACTTATTTATAACTGGAAGTTTGAACCTCTTGACCACCTTCACCCATTTCACCCACCTCCCACTTTCCTCTGTCAATTATTACTCTGTTCTCCTTCTTTCATTTTGTTTTTCAGAAAAGATTTCATACACGAGTGAAATCATATGGTATTTGACTTTCTCTGACTTATTTCACTTAGCCTAATACCCTTATGGTCCATCCATGTTGTTGCCAATGGCAAGATTCCATCCTTTTTCATGGCTGAGTAGTATTCTGTGGTATATATATATATACCATATCTTCTTTACCAATTCATCCATCGATGTATACTTAGGTTGCTTCCATACCTTGGATATCATAAATAATGCTGCAATGAACATGGGGTGTATATATTTTTTTCAAATTAGTGTTCTAATTTTCTTTGGATAAGTACATGGTAGTGGAATTGCTGGATCATATGGTAGCCCCAATTTAAATTTTTTGAGGAATCTTCACACTGTTTTCCACAGTGGCTGCACCAGCCTAAATTCCCAACAACAATGCACAAGTGGTCTCTTTTCCCATATCCTTGCCAACACTTACTGTTTATTGTCTTTTTGATGATAGTCATTCTAACAGGTATGAGGTGATATCTCTTCATAGTCTGCAATGTGATTTGTATTTTCCTAATGATTAGTGACGTTGATCATCTTTATGTCGTCTTTGGCAAAATGTCTATTCAGGGGGCGCCTGGGTGGCTCAGTCGTTAAGCATCTGCCTTCATTTCAGATCACGATCCCAGAGTACCAGGACTGAACCCTGCATCGGGATCCCTGCTCGGCGGGAAGCCTGCTTCTCCCTCTCTCACTCCCTCTGCTTGTATTCCCTCTCTAGCTGTGTTTCTCTCTGTCAAATAAATAAATAAAATCTTTAAAAAAAAAATGTCTATTCAGATCCTCTGCCCATTTTTTCTCATCAGTTTTTTTGTTTTGTTTTGTTTGTTTTTGCTATTGAGTTGTATGAGTTCTTTGGATATTTTGGATATCAGCCCTTATGGATTTATGATTTGCAAATATCTTCTCCCATTCAGTTGGTTCCCTTTTTATTTTGTAGATGGTTTCCTTTACTATGCAGAAAATTTTTAGTTTGATGTTGTTCCACTTGTTTATTTTTCCTTTTGATGCTTTTGATTTGGGCATCAGATCCAAAAAAATTGTTGCCAAAACCAATGTCAAAAGCTTACCACCAATGTTTTCTTTTAAGGATCTTATGGTTTCAGGTCTTACATTCAAGTCTTTAATCCATTTTGAGTTAAGTGTTGTGTATGGTATGAGACAGTAATTGAGTTTCATCCTTTTGCATGTGGCTGTTCAGTTTCCCCAACACTATTTATTGAAAAGACTGTCGTTTCCCCATTGTGTATTTTTGCTTCCTTTGTCATAAAGTAATTGACGATACATATTTGGATTTTTATGGACTCTATTCTGTTCCACTGATCTGTGTTTCTGTTTCTATGCCAGTATCCTATTGTTTAGATTACTACAGCTTTGTGATATACTTTGAAATCAGGGTATGTCATGCCTTTAGCATTCTTCCTCTTTCTTAAGACTGCTTTGGCTATTTGAGGTCTTCTACGGTTCTATACAAATTTTAGGACTGTTCTATTTCTGTGAAAAATGCCACTAGAATTTTGACAGAAATCACACTGAAATCCGTGGATTGCTTTGAGTAACGTGGACATTTTAACAATATTCATTCTTCCAATCCATGAGCACAAAATACCTTTCCTTTTTTGTGTCTTCTTCAATTACTTTCATTGATGTCTTAAAGTTTTCAGTATATAGGTCTTTCACCTCCTTGGTTAAATTTATTCCTTGGTTTTTTATTTTATTTGATGCAAGTATAAATGAAATTATTTTCTTAATTTCTTTTTCTGATAGTTTGCTGTTAGTGTATAGAAGTGAAACAGATCTTTACATATTGATTTTGTACTCTATAACTTCACTGAATTCATTTACTAGTTGTTCTAATAATTTTTTGATGGTCTTTAGGGTTTTCTACATGTAAAGCTTCTTCACACTTTTAACTACTTTAAATTGTTTAACATTTACTAAAGTCTAATGCCACAGGAGCAGTCCTTTTTAAAAAAGGCTCTCATCTGAAAAATGGGGACACCACATGCTTCTATTCTGGACACTTCTCTTTTGGATTCATGAAATAGAATCTTTAATGCTTCCCGATTTTATGAAAGATGCAAAATCAGTATCCAAAACTATCATCTTAATTAATTTTGTTTAAAAAAAAAAAAGCCATGACCCAGTGAATTCCAACCCCTCCTAAAAATGGTTACAAGAGTATGGATTTAAGTTCTTAATTTGGGTTCTCAGACCAGCACTGGTAGAAAATAGTAATAATGGAAACCTGAGAGCTACTATGAGCATTTTTTAAATGGACCCTATTTACCAGCAGTAAGGCTGCAAATGTTAAACCAATGTTTCTTTGCACTTGACTGGAATTATGTTAATCTATGTGTTATATATTTTGGCTTATAACCTCTCACAGTGATATATATGATGAAGAGGAAGTATAAAATTATATGATTGTATACTCCATATTTTAAGGTAAACAGTGGGGGCAGGGGTACCAATAGATGCCTTTGGTGGGTAAAAGACTGAAAACTCTTTTTATGTATTTTAGGCCTAGGTGTAGGTCCCAAACTGAAGAAGCTCTGGAAACTTCTTGCTTGCTTGGGTCCCAAACTGGAGAAGCTCTGGAAACTTCTTGGGCTTACTTCAAAAATCTTTTTTTGGATAAGCACAGAGCAGTTAACTAGAAACAGCTAACTGCATGCATGCTGACTGAACTCATGAGACCACTTAAACATCAAAACAATTTATTCTTTTAACAGTGAAGTTGTTAAACTACATCTAGTTGTTGAAAGAGAGCATTCTATACGGACAGAACAGTGTTTGCCCTAACAATGACCATTCATCTCTGCCTTCTCTTTCTTTTAAGTTCCATGAAGGGTCCAGGTTTGAGCATTCCAATATCTATTTTTCAATTACTTCCTAAGTAGTTATTTAGCTTACAATTTTCATTTTTATTTACATTTTTCCTTTTGAACTCATTCTGACTGCTATATCCGTTCTCTTTTCAAGCTTGCTATGTATTTTACTTTAGGGCACATCTGGAATGAGACTCTGAGTATACAATCTAACAAGCGAATTTAATAGGACAGAGTTAAAGCTGTCCCAGAAAGCCAAGAACCAGTAACTGTGCCAATATTAGACTATTCCCTACTGATATCACCTATAAAAGATACTACAATACAAGGGTCTAAGAAAAATTTATCAACAGAATATATGCCAGCAGAAAAGAGCAGTTGGTTGGCTGAATGATTCAACTCTTCATCTATTAATGATATATTTTTTACCCCCCTCTAAATTTTAAAACATCTAGATCTTTACTCAGCTTGAAGGATAAGATGAGCGCTGACTCTCTGCACACACACACACACACACACACACAATGGTCAATTAAACACACAGGAAATTATCTTCCAATGAAAGAAAAATTTTAAATTAAAATTACTTGGTTTCTTTGGGTGTGATGCTGGAGTAGGGTGCATCTTAGCATCTCTGGAAAATCCATCCAAGTTTCCTTTTATGGCTTCCAAAGCATCATCTCTACTCTTCTCCCCTGTCTAAGAGACAACAGATATACAGATATATCTTCACTTACGGCTCACTTCATCCCAGATCCCCTCAAATTAGAAGTACAGATAGTCTGTTTTCAATATTTTTACACAGACTTCTGATATGGAATTCTCCAAGTCAGAAAAACACTGGCAAGTATTTAAGTATACTGAAGGCATGACACTCTATAAAACACAAAAATATTAAAGGGTTCATTTACAAATACTTCAGGACACAAATGATATTAAGTATCCCATATTAATTAGTATTAAGGTCAATTATTCATCTTCCCAAGAAAAAATCGTAAACATACCAATGGTAGTAAAAAAGAATTGAGAAGATGATGACTGATATCCCATTCCATTCGATAATACAGTGTCTTACAGGAAAAGAAGAATTCTTCACTTTGAGACTCAGGCCCAAATGAATCAAGCACAGCCTGAGCTTGGGCTAGTGCCCATGGGACAGAACCCCCTGAATGAGCGCGAGGCACATGCAGCATGTCTATGGGCTGTTTTGGTGGAATATATTACCTTCGGTTTCACACTACTCAGAAGTCTGAGCTTTTGCTTCTGCTCTTCAAACTGGCGTCTTTTTCTTTCTTCTTCTAAGAGCTTCTGTTGCTGTTCAAATCTTTTTCTGAAGGTAAAACAATCCAGCAAAGAACTAGCTTCAGAGATTATCAACTATGTTAATACTTCTAGCAGTTTCAGCATCATCACCTACAACTTCTAGAACTCAGAACCTCACTGATAATTATATCTGATTTTTTTATGACAATACTATTTTCCATGTTAATTCCAAATGAAATGAGCCAAGAGTGTTATAGTCATACTTCTAAGAGTTTCAGCAATATTACCTTACACGTCTAGAACTAAAAACCTCACTGCTAATTATATCTGATTTTCTTATAACAATACTATTTCCCCATTAAATTAATTTCAAAATATATAAAATGAGTCCAAAAAAATTTACCTAACTTACAGATTTTAACTTATTTCTTGTCTAAAAGAGACAATCTTTTGCGTTCAAAATAATCTCAAAAAACAGCCAGGGAGGTAGACAAAAAAGAAACTCTGAAAAAAAAAAAAAAAAAGAAACTCTGATTTGGGAAGGCAGTGTTGGACAGGACAAAGAGCAGTGTTTGGGGCATCGGGAGGCCTACATTTGGGTCCAGGCTTTGCTAGTAACTGTGTGACTGGGACTGACAAGACACTCCACCCTCTGAACTGCACTTTCCCTAAATGTGAAACTACTGGGTTGAATCAGAGGACCCACAAGGTCCGTTCTTGCTTACAACTTATACACAAAAATGTACTGCAAGCATCTTTTAAAGGCGACATGACTGTAGTGGCTTCAAATGCGCATTAAAGGACATTTGACCGTTCTTAAAACAGCAGCTATCATGCGTCTTTATGCTTGATTCCTGAGGTCTCTTACTGCTGCTCTTCAGCAAACTGCTTCTGCATGTCTGGAGTGTACTGTGGGCCCGGAGGACGCATTCCCAGGAAAGGTGTTTGTCCCAGGTAAGGCATTCCTGCTGCTGGCATTGGTCCCATCGCTATCCCTGCCTGAAAGAAACAAAGACTCAAAAAACACAATTCCTGTTTTGTTACACAGAAAAACTATGACTTCCATAAATTCTTACTTTTTAAATTAATGAACTATATGATTTTTTAAAAAATAAGAGTTAAAAAACACAGGGTAAAAACGGAAAGCTCCCCTTACTAACTCATCCCTTTCGTTGCCTTGTCTTAGAGATGACCACTGCCAACAGTCTGAAGGCGTGTGTGCATGGAAGCACACGTGCACACACGGGGTATTTTCTGGTCAGCTCACCAACCCATACTCTGAGAAGAGGTATCGTACCTTACATGTCTTCGTATTTCCAGAAACAGATTAGAGTCTGCCATATGGTAGTTATTCCATAAATGAGATTAGACATGCTTTTCCAATAAGTATTATAGGATAATGAATATTTTGATGTTTATCCTCACAGGACTGATATCCAAATTTTTACAGAAAAGAAAACATATTTAATCAGCAATAAGGGACAGAGCAATACCACAGTAGAAAGTTCATCCAAGAGTCCAGAAGAATAGTAGCACACAACAGCTAATCACAGAGCCTAATGTTAATGATGATGATGATGACACTGATGATGACAATGACGGCTAATTGACACTGAGTGGAAATTCTTCTACTCCTCAGCCTTCAGCTTGAAAGGCTCCCCTTCTGTCCCCTAACTGAAACCTGGCTGTCCCTGAAGTGCTCTCTCATTTGGAGACTGTTGCTTCTCTTCCACATTCCTGTAAATAAGGGGAATATTCCTTCTTGCTTCTTGAAAGAAGCTTTCATTCTCTCTTGCTTCAGAAACCTGAATATAGGCATCCAGCTACTTTAGCCACCCAAATTGCCTCGTCCATTATTTCAGGGTGCCTACTTTCAGTTATAGTGGATGAAGGATACGTTTGTAATAAAGCTTAACTCCCTTATTTATACAAACTTGGTTAATGTAAACTACCAAAATTTAAATTACTTCAAGGTAAAGATTACAATCGCACTATGGGAATTAATATAGTCAGATTTTCATCATTTCATTTTTTAAAGATTCTTTATTTTTAAGTAATCTCTATACCCAAGAGGCTGGAACTCACAACCCTGAGATCAAGAATCACATGCTCCACTGACTGAGCCAGCCAGGTTCCACTCAGCAATTTATTTTTAATGAGGTTTGTTTTTATAACAACACTAAGATCTCAATTTTAATCTAAAAATGTTAAAGAAATCACGTTAGTGTTTGCCTCAAAGTACCCCTTTTAGAAATTATCAAGAATATTCCTTCATTCTGAACCCTGAAAAAAGTGCACCTCACTGAAACAGTGGGGGATTGTTTTAAGGCCTAGAAATAATGTAACATGGGTGGAGCACCTAGAACACTGTGTAGCACATAGCCGTTATCATAATTATTAAAATTACACTGACAACAAAGTAGTACACTCTCACTCTCAATGATGATCCCATTTTTTTTTCTGGAACAAAGAAAGACTCTGCAGGTAAACACAGAACTAAGGCAACTAGATTAAGAAAGATGAACACTTCGTAGTTACAACATACATATCATTTTATTGTGTTTGTGCCATATGCCAGCTCTAGAACTAGGCACTTACATAATTTTGAATATATGTAAGATCCTTAGAATTAGAGATATTTCTAATGACGATTCAACAAGAATACCTTAATATTAACACTTATGAAGCTCCTCATATGTCCCAGGGACTTTTCTAAGGGCTCTACGTATATTAATAGGCTTAATACTTGTAACAAAACTATGCAGTAGGTGCTACTATTATTCTCAGTTTTAAAGATTATTTATTTATTTATTTGACAGAGAGAAACACAGCCAGAGAGGGAACACAAGCAGGGGGAGTGAGAGAGGGAGAACCAGGCTTCCCGCAGAGCAGGGAGCCTGATGTGGGACTCGATCCCGGGTCTCCGAGATCATGACCTGAGCCAAAGGCTGCTGCTTAACCAACTGAGCCACCCAGGCGCCCCTATTATTCTCATTTTACAGATAAGGAAACTGAAGTACAAAATAGTGAACTACCTTACTTACTGTGGGTGAGGGACAGAGCCAGTATTAGAACCAGGCGGTGTCCGGTTCCAAAGTCCATTTTCCCCACCAGTAGGCCATGCTGCCTCTCCAGTAACCAACAAGTACCACAGATTTAGACTTAGAAACAATTTTAATATGTTCTGTTGTGTGTCTATTCATATGCTCGGTCATATACCTGCTCAGTGAATAGTAGCAGCTTGGAAGGCTTATGAGTGGTTTTAGGACCTTACAATGGGAGTTCAAAATAATTCATATTCCTTAATTACTAACACTGTCTGTTCTAAATCTTGGGTGGGGGTGGCAATGTATATTTTTAGTCATGGTGTGGTTCTCCTGCTGCTAAAAATTAGCACTGTAGTCCTAGGATTACATTTTTTTTCCAGCTCTACTTAAACATAATTACTTACTTAATCAATTCCCTATTTTTTTCCAGCTTTCCCGAGATGTAGCTGACATAATACTGTGTAATTTTAAGGTGTGCACCTTGTTGATATGATATACTTACATACTGCAAAAATAATTACCACTACAGCATTAACCTAACACCTCTATCATGTCACACAATCACCATTTCTTTCTTGTGGTGAGGAATTAAGTTCCTATTTATTTTATTTATTTATTTATTTATTTATAAAGATTTTATTTATTTATTTGACAGAGAAACACAGCTAGAGAGGGAACATAAGCAGGGGGAGTGAGAGAGGGAGAAGCAGGCTTCTGGATGCTGGGCTCCATCCCAGGACTCCAGGAACATGACCTGAGCCAAAGGCAGACCCTTAATGACCCACCCAGGAACCCCTTAAGTTCCTTTTTAAATTGACTTAGTTTACTCAAGGAACATAAAATGCAACAACAACAACAACAACAACAACAAACCCAAACCCTACTCAATATTCCACAAAAATAAAGAATGAAACAAGTAAAGACATTATTATGCACATTGCCTTCCTATTTACAAAATTCGGTTTTTCAAGAAGATTCAAACTTGCTAAATGATATTCTTTCTCCTAGTACTGAAAAGTTACTTTATACGTTTATACAGTTTCTTAATATATTCTTTTGACATCGAGATACACCAGAAGGTTAAAAAATACTAATCTTTAGTTATATACCAGGTGGACAACATGACAAAAGAAATAACTCAAAAATCTGAGATATAACCTGCTAAAAACACTGCTAAAAACACTAAGGATAAAGAAGTTCATCCCTAGATGTAGAATACTGAAGACTACTTAAGATTCGAGTAACTGGAGAGCTAGGACAGACTAAAAAAGTAAAAATATCAATTTCAATCAAAATCCCAACAGAGTTTATGTGGAATCTGACAAGCTTATCTTAAAATTTATACTTAAGTGGAAAGAACCATCAACAGCTAAAATTCTTTAAAAGAAGATCCATACTAGCAGATATCAAGACTTATCTTAGGCTAGAAAAATTAGGAGACTAAGATAGTTACTGATGCAGGGATAGACAGAAATAACAATGGGATAAATAGAAGAGCTCAGAAACTAATCCAACGCATATAAAGAAATTGGATAGTATATGAGTAATCTTAGAAATCAATGAGTAAAGAATGGAATATTGATAAATGATATGGATACAACTGGCTATTCAAATGGAAAATAATAAAATTAGAACTTTCGACTCACACTGATACCAAAGAACAATTCCAGATAGGCTTAATAAGAAAAAATAGGAGAATATTATAATCCCAAAGTGGGACTATATATAATGAGACACAAAACTCAAAACCATAAAAGAAATGATTTATCCATCTGACTTAACTTTTACAACACAGGACACCATCACCAAAATTAAAAGACAAACCAAAGTATGGAGGAGATACTGGCAACACAAATAACCATAAAGGCAAGAATCCAGAATATACAAAGAACTCTTAGAAATCAATAAAACTAGAACAAATAGCAAAATATTGGAAGCAATTTAATGTTCATCAACCAAAGTATATATACTCATGCACTGGAATACTACACAGCAAGCTATATTATGAACTCGGCTTCATTCTGTAACAGGGATAAATCTAGGGGAGAAACAATGTCAAATAAAAAAATCAAATGCAGAAGGGCACAAAACCTGGAAAATACATAATGTCCACGAATATTTAAACATGTAAAATAGCAGAAGTGTAAGAATACATATGAAAACAATAAGCATTGAATTCTTGATGGTGATAACCATCTCTGGGAAGTAGAAGAATGGAATTAGAACTGTTTTGTTCAAGTCTTTAAAAAATATAAGGCAGGGGCACCTGGGTGGCTCAGTTGTTAGGTGTCTGCCTTCGGCTCAGGTCATGATCCCGGAGTTCTGGGACTGAGCCCCGCATCAGGCTCCCTGCTCAGTGGGAAGCCTGCTTCTCCTTCTCTGACTCCCCCTGCTTGTGTTCCCTCTCTATCTGTGTTTCTGTCAAATAAATAAAAATAAAATCTTTAAAAAAATAAATAAAAAATATAAGGCAAATATATGTTAAAATTTGATAAAAGGATATGATTATCTTCATAGAAAATCCTGGAAATCTACAAAAAATTCCTAGAATAAGTGAGTTCACCAACATTGCAGGTTACAAAACAAACATACCCAAATCAATTTTTTTTAAAGATTTTATTTATTTCTTTAACAGAAAGAGAAAGATCACAAGTAGGCAGAGAGGCAGACAGAGAGAGAGAGGAGGAAGCAGGCTCCCTGCTGAGCAGAGAGCCCATGCGGGCCTCGATCCCAGGACCCTGAGATCATGACCTGAGCGGATGGCAGAGGCTTTACCCCACTGAGCCACTCAGGCGCCCACCCAAATCAATTTCCATATATTAGCAGTAAAGAGGACACGGAAATAAAAACTACAATGCCATTTACAATTACTTAAAATAATGAAATGCCTAGATGTAAGTCTAACAAAAACATTTAAAGAACTTATATGCTGAAAACTATACAATGCTGATAACAGAAATCAAAGACCTAAATAAATGCAGAGACATATCATGTTCATCTATTGCAAGAATCAACATGTCAAAGATGTCAATCTCCCCCAAATTGATAAAAAGGCTTACCATAGTTCTTATCAAAGCTCCAAGAAGACTTTTCATAGATATAGACAACACTATTTTAAAATATATATGGAAAGACAGAAGAACTGGAATAGCTAAAGTAATTTTGAAAAGAAGAATAAAATGGGAAGACAGCATATAGCCACAGAGATTTAGTCAGTAATCAAAATCTCCCAACAAAAAGAGTCATGGACCTAATGGCTTTGCTGGTGAATTCCACCAAACATTAAAAAATAATAATAATACACAACTTGGACCCCATGAAAACCTTAAAAATTTGTACATCAAGAAACACCATCCACAGAATAAAAGGGGAGTCCACAGAATGGAGGAAAATACTTGCAAATCATATATCTGATAAGGGATTAATATCTACAATGTATAGAGAACTCTTACAATACAACAAAAAACTCAACTCAAAAATGGACAGAGTTCAATAAACATTTCTCCAAAGAAGATATACAAATGGCCAATAACCACATGAAAAGATACTCAACATCATTCATTAGAAAAATGCAAATCAAAACTACAATGAGGGGCGCTTAGGTGACTCAGTTGTTAAGCGTCTGCCTTTGGCTCAGGTCATGATCCCAGAGTCCTGAGATCGAGCCCCGCATCAGGCTCCCTGCTTGGTGGGAAGCCTGCTTCTCCCTCTCCCACTCCCCCCTACTTGTGTTCCCTCTCTCGCTGTGTCTCTCTCTGTCAAATAAAAATCTTAAAAAAAAAAAAAAAAAGGACCCCAATGAGATACCACCTCACACCCATCAAAACAGCTACTACCAAAAAAACAGGGGGCACCTGGCTGGCTCAACTGGTAGAGCATGCAACTCTTGATCTCAGGTCATGAGTTCAAGCCCCATGTTTGGTGTACAGCCTACTTAAGAAAACAAAAACAAAAACAGAATGAGGGTAGTTTGGAGAAGACGACAGAGTAGGAGAATCCTGAGCTCACCTCCTCCTATGGACACACTGAGACAGGAATTACATCTATGTGACTAACTCTGAAAACAACCTGAAGACAGGGAGACTTTAGCTTCCTTCCACAGCTAATTATAGAGAGAAGGCCACATCAAAAAGTGTAGGAGGGGAGCTAACTGAAATGGAGTCAAGAAATATGCCTGATAAAGAATTCAAAGTAATGGTCACAAAGATATTCACTGGGCTTGAGAAATAGTGGAGGATATCAGTGAGATCATCAACAAAGAGATAGAAAATATTAAAAAGAACCACTCAGGGCTAAAGAATTCAATAACTAAAATTTAAAAATACACTAAGGGGAATCAACAGATTTGAGGAAGCAGAAAAACGGATCAGCAATCTGGAAGACAGCTTAATGAAAAGCAACCAAGCTGAACAGCAACACAATAGAAAGAACAATAAATGAGAACAGGTAACATCATCTAGCATAACAATATTCACTTTATAGGGATCCCAGAAGAAGAGAGAGAGAAGTGGGCAGAAAACTTATTTGAAGAAATAATAGCCAAAAACTTCTCTAATCTGGGGAAGAAAACAGACATGCAGAACCAGGAATCAGAGAGCCCCCAACAAGATAAACCCAGGGAGGTCCACATCAAGACACACAATAAATAAAAAGTAGTGATAGAGAATTTTAAAAGCAGCAAGAAAAAAGAGAACAGTTATATACAAGGGAAACCCCATAAAGCCATCAGCTGATTTTTCAGGAGACACTTTGCAGGCCAAAAGGCAGTGGCATGATATATTCAAAGTGCCGAAAGGAAAAATCCTACAAACAAGAATACTCTACTCTGTAAGGTTATCATTCATAATAGGAGTGATAAAGAGTTTCCCAAACATAAAAAAGTTAAAGGAGTTCATCACTAAACTAGCCTTATAAGAAATGTTAAAGGGAATTCCTGGGCAAGTACAGGCCATAATCAGGAAAGAAAATGATGAAAGGAAAAAAATTTCACAGTTAAATACAAACATATAATAAAAGTAGTTGATTAATCACTTATAAAATCAGCATGAAGGTTAAAGCACAAAGGCAGGAAAACCAATTATATCTATAAAAAGTAGCCAAGTGATTTTCAAAATAGAAGGATGTAAAGTATGTCATCATATATATAAAATATGGGAGCAGGAAGTAAAAATTTAGTGTTAGTAGAATGACTTCAAACTTAAGTGACCATCAACTTAATAGACTGCTACATGCATAAGATGTTATATATGAACCTAATGGTAACTACAAATCAAAAACCTATAATAGATACAAAAAACCAGAGAGGAATTCAAACATAATACATAATAAAGGAAGCCATCAAACCACAAACAAATAAGCAAGACAAGAAGGAATAAAAAATGACAAAACAATCATAAAGAAGTAACAAAATGGCAATAAGAACATGATTATCAATAATTATTTAAAAGATTTATTTTCTTATAATTTTAACTTTTTTTAATGTAAGCTCTATGCTCAAAGTGGGGCTCAAACTCATGACCAGGAGATCAAGAGTTCCATGTTTTGGGGTGCCTGAGTGGATCAGTCATTAAGCAACTGCCTTTGGCTCAGGTCATGATCCCAGAGTCCCGGGGTTGAGCCCAGCATCGGGCTTCCTGCTCAGCAGGAAGCCTGCTTCTCCCTCTCTCACTTCCCCTGCTTGTGTTCCCTCTCTAGCTGTGTTTCTCTCTATCAAGTGAATGAATAAAATCTTAAAAAAAAAAAAAAAGAGTTGCATGTTTTACTGAGTCAGCCAGGTGCCCCACAGTAATTACTTTAAATGTAAATGCACTAAATATTCAAATCAAAAAACAAGGCCCACCACCTATATGCTACCTCAAAAGACTCGCTTCAGAGCTGAAGACACATGCAGACTGAAAGTAATAAGGGATGTAAAAACATTTACCAAATGGTAAATGGAGGTGAAAAGAAAGCCAGGGTAACAATACTTAACATCAGACAAAATAAACATTAAAACAGACTATAACAAGAGACAAAGGACAAGAGGATACAAAAATTATCAATATCTATACACCCAACATAGGATACATACATAAAGCAAATATTGACAGACATAAAGAGAAAAATTGACAGTAATACAATAATAGTAAGAGACTTTAACACCCCACTTACATCAATGGAGAAATCACGTTTGAAAGACATGGCACCAGATGGACCTAACAGATATATTCAGATCATTCCACCCCAAAACAGTGGACTACACATTCTTTTTTATTTTTTTTTTAATATTTTTTTATTTATTTGACAGAGAGAAACACAGCCAGAGAGGGAATACAAGCAGGGGGAGTGAGAGAGGGAGAAGCAGGCTTCC